>VWZK01013489.1:47625-133397 GCA_013396935.1 Baryphthengus martii | reverse complement strand
TGGGGGGTAAACGTCCCGACAGCGGCTGAGATGCAGCACGGACCTGGCCGAAGTGTGTATTCATTTTTTCGTTCCTCAATGAAGAGAGCGCTGGAAGGGCGACAGACACTCCCAGAGCTCCCTCTCTCTCCCTGAGTATTTATTCTCACCGCGGGATTTCAGACTTCAGCAGCCACCATTTATCATCCGGCCGGGCTGGGCTGAGTCCAGGGCGCCTTCGTTGTGGTCCGAGCAGGGAGGCCAGGTCTGGCCTTGGACAGGAATCTGTCATTGTACCCCAGCGGGGTGGCCGAGAAAAGCAAAACACAGCACCGGTACCAGCGTTTCTAAATGCCATCAACTGGAGAGCCAGGAAACGCAGCGGGGGATATTTTACAAGCTCTCTGAGAAATGTTTATACAGAGGATTTAAAGGTTCACAATGCCTATTCCCTTCATGGTAAAACCTAAAAGGTGGTGAAAATAAAGGGCTAGTAGCGTTACTGCCGGCGAAGTTCCTTGGTTTTGTTGTTTAGCTGGTTACTGAGGTCTTTAAAACTGAATGTTTTGCATGGCAAACTCGGTGACTACTGGGATTTTCTAGCAGGATATGTTGGGGTTTTTTCCCCCTTTAGCTCTGCTTATTACTTCTAGGAGGAGTTGCTGGTATTTGTATTACTTCTCTGCAGCGCAGGTATATCACAGTGGCCAGTTTTGCATCCTAAAATGTCAGCAGGTCCCAGTGGACTTGGAAAGGGAACGGAGAGGAGAGGAAAGGAGAAGAGCAGTTACTCTGACTGCAGTGACAGATTCATTTCATTTCTCACTGCAGAGCCCCGGATGAACAGAGCTGGTGCAGTTTTGCCAACAACGCAGTTAATTGTGTCCTATAAATCAAGGTCCACGGAGCTGCTTTCTTTCTGTGTAACAAAAGGTTTTGTAATGAGTAAGCGCAGATCAGTCATGTAAAATTTTTAACATCAACTAGGCAAGGTGTGTGTGTGTGCGGACCTTACAGGGTTAATAGCTAAACTATTAAGATTGGAGTCAGATGTGGGTAAAAGCAACAGGAGAGTCTGGTTTTTCCTAATATCCTGTAGTATGATAACTCTGAAGAAGGTAATTGTTTGGAGGGGAAAAAGAAAAGAAAGAAAAAAAATCTGTTTCAATTTAAGATTTATTGAGCAAGAAGAACCTTACGTAAACATAAGAATCCTTTTCGTGTTTGGAAAGGCAAGAAATGGCTAGAAATGTCATCTGAACTTAAAAGTGAAAGACTACAAACTATGCATGGATTTTCATGCATATGTGCAAGAATGTTATTAATCTCATTTTCAACTCGCTTATTCTACATCTTAGGGGGACTGAGGTGTTTAACTCCAGTTTTTGGCAAAACAGCTTCTGTGCCCCCCCCCCAGCAAATGAGTTCTTTCTAAAACATAATGAAACGTTTAGAATACAAGAGTAGGAAACAGTAAGTGTCTTCCAAAGTAGGAGAAATGGAGGGGGCAGGAGAAGGGAGCCAGGTTTTACTTACATATATAATGAGTTGCGAATGTAAATTTGTATATAAGGAGGAGATCTGAAGAATGACTTGGCAGGCTAATAACCTGGCTTTTCAGAACTTCAAGAGTTTGGTCTGTCTCCCCCTATGGTTGTAATAAGAGATTAAATGCATTTGGCATATTTAATTAATTAGCATATGAAAATCAGATGGCTTTTACTTTGTCATTGTTTTCCTGTGAAACTTTTGTATGCTAATGAACGTCTACATTTTTACGGAGTAATTTAAATGGCTTTGGTTCGTATTAATGTCTTTGCAGATTGCTTTGACCCTTTCTAGTGCTGCAGCCTTTGTATCCTAGCCCGAAAATCCTTTTCCTTTGTAATATGGATTTTGCATAACATATTGTCAACGGCTGCTATACACAGCTTCTAACAGAGCAGACTGAGAGGTGCTCTTAAATTTAAAGCCTCTGTTTGCTTGGATGCTAAGTCTTGTGCATTCCAGAGTTAATTGTATGTGCAATGGTGAAGTCCATTTAAAACAAACAAGCTGGGGTTTTTTTCTGTCTTCTACCACTGCCTTATCCTAAAGTAAAGAGATCCCTCCTGTTGGGGTATAAAAACATGCTGCTTTTTTCATGGTGTTACAAAGCATCATTTGTGTTTCTGGGGAAATTGTTGTACAATATGACTGATGCATAATGACCAAGTGGCTTCTATCAATATTCAGTTTACCCCCTTATGTTAAGCTTCAGTTTGGCCAGCACCGTTTTCTGCTTATGCTGTTTAAACAGAGGTAAACTTGAGGTTAGCTCTAGTCATTAGTACATGCTTGGTGTAAGCTGTGCGTGCTTAGGTCCTGCTCCTGGAAATGTTTACAGAAATGAGTAGCTTTTACTTGTGTGCTTAAATTGTTTGGATTAGGAGTTGTATAATGGGAAGAACCAGCTTGGAAGAACCAGCTATCGCTCATCTTCCCCCCTCCCACCTTATGGCTGAAGAATGATGGGAGGAAACATGTTTTGCAAGTAATAGCACAGTGAAGTCTTGGCATTGCTGGCAGAAATTCCCAGATAGAGTATCAGATCACAATGTGCCAAAACTCAGTGGTTTGGGGTTTTTGAGTTTTGGTGTTGTTTTTTTTTAATAGAAACAGCTCTTTGGCTGTTAGTTCATGGTCAAAGGATATTTCCAGTTACTGGAGAAAATTTCACAAGCAGTCTACTATAACTCTTCCTCTTTGTGTTTTGCTTATTTGTGTTGTGCACTAAATACATTCTACTTTTTTTGCCAAAACTAAATGAGCAAATGATTTCTCAGCACAAACTGACAATAATTCTCAAGCATGTTCTTGTACAAGGAGGGTTTTTTTTAAATGCACAAAATGAGTGAAGTGCTCAGATACAAGAGGTATGAGCCAATACAAACATTTTTAGTATTTTTAAAATATCTGTAAATGACAGCTTTTTGCTAGTTTACCTTTTCTTGGAATTCTGCCTGGAAGGCTAACTCCTTAAAAGTTCTTAAATATAACCGTAAGCTTGGTGAGTTGCTTTTCAAGATGGTTTTGAACCTATCAAGCTCAGAGTGTTTTGCTAGCTAGTAAACCTGGGATAGACAGTCTCTCAGTCAGGCCTTTCATTTCCAGTGGATTACACATCAACAAAAGCTGGAACTGTGTTATTTCAGTTGTTCTGTACCAAAGTCATGTACTCTGTCTAAGGTTTGTGTTTGAAACACTGATTTATAGCACCTGATAGCTCTTGCTGTTCTGCCTTGTGTGATTCTCTCCATTTTCCTTCTCTTCGCCTTCCTTTGTCTCTTGCTCTCTAGTTCAGTGGAGTTGGCAATAAAGTGATAAGAGTATTATGGAGTGTGTTTGTATGTTTATATCTATAACAGTTTTATGCAGTTATCCCTCTTTTATCTAAGCACAGATCCCACAGCTTGCAATTACAGTCTTTGACTTTAGTAACAATTCTGTTTTTTTGAAATCTTTCCAGTTACGCACAATATTGGCTTTGTGGAGAAGCTGCATGCCAAAAAAGCATTTCCAACTGCCATCCAAATATTGAAATGATTGCTTTGCTTTCATTTAAAAAAAAAAAAAATTGTTTCCTGTGATGTTTTTATAACCACCTTTTTGAGCTTGTTGGCTTCTAATCTTGAATCAGGTAGCCCCAATCTTAATATTACATGATTCCAGAACTAGGCATCTGAGGGCAATGTGCCAAATCCATGTCTAGTGTTTGTGTTAATGTGGTGTATACAAAAACTGACTTCTCAGTGGATTTGATCGCTGATTTGTATAATTGCAACCAGCATGATTAAAAATCTGCATATCAATATCATGATACTTATAGTAAAACTTACAGATCTTTTTATGCAAGATGATGTTAGTCCCTTCATTTTTCTTAAAGGGAGTCTTCATTGTGCAAACATCTTAATTTCTGAAGGTGTTTGAGTGTTTTAGTGAAAATAAGAACATAGGTATAGTTGCGACTATAGCAACATAGGCTTCAGATCACACTGTGTGATAGGACTCTTGCATCCTCTTGTTCTGTAGGGAAGCTGCATCTTCTCTTACCATCCTTAAAAAGACTGAAATGAAAAATTTACATGTTAAGAACTGTCAATTTGAATCTTCAAATATATCTAGACATATACTGCTGTAGTGCTCCTCAAAGCACACATCTTCTGTATTCCCGTGCTCCTCGCTGGAGCAACGTAAACCACCTCTGATAAAGTGCTGTCATTGTTCAGCTTTACCTGTTCTACCCTCCTCTCATCCCTTCATGAGCCAAGTGCTCCTGTGGCAGAGACAGTGCCAGCTCAGCAAGAGGCCCTGCTGAGGCACCTGGGTGCTCTTACTCAACCCGTTGAGCGCACGGGCTGGTCGGACACTGCCCTCACCCATGGCCTGTTTCTGTAGCAACGTGAACGTACAGTAAGCGTGGCAAAAATTGAAAGCCACCTCGAGCTTTCAAGTATGGATTAACTTGTCTAACCACAGTAAGAGCTGACTTGTTTTCGAGCATGTTAAAAATTAGTGCATGATTAGTGAAGGTGTTTTTTAAAGATCTCATTTTGTAATCAAGTGTTGTAGTTAATCCTCCAGAAGTTCAACAGTGTTTATATAAAGAAATTGCATGTGTTTGTGTGCAAGCTTTAGGATTACTATATTTTTACTTTATTTTGGCCTCCTTGCGGGAATTGGTATTTTCATAGAAAACTAAAAGCTTCAGATGCTGCGATGGCTATTTAAAGTGTGAATATTTATACACTTTAAAATGATTTTTGTGAATGCATTGAAGAAATGTCTGAACCTAGGGTATTTGCATCACTGTATACAGACTGCTAAATTAATTATGCTAGATCTTCACTGGTGAATTGCAGATGTCTTCTCTAAGAGTATACATATGGCTTTCTGAGAGCTTTGAACTGCATTGGAAGGATGATATGGGTGACTTCACTGTGAGAGGTTTTTGCAGTCTTATTTGCGAAGCATGGTGGATCTGTGTGATAAATATTGAGTTCCCATTTGTCCTAGGACTGAAATTAGTTCATTCTGTACATATGGAATATGGCAATAAGATACACAGAGGGTATATTTATATTTAGCAAAATTAATAGTATAAAGCAAGTGCAAAGTAACTTATAAGTCTAAACAGCTTGCCAGGCCAATAGCCAACGAATGTCTTAGAGTACTGCCAAACATGTAGAAAGCAGACCAGGCTCTTATCTGTACCAAGGTACCAGAAAAGTATGTAAATTCCAGCCTGGTAAGGATGTTGGTACCCAGGATGCAGCTTTGTCTGGCCCTCGCAGCAGCTCAAGTGTGGGACTGGATTTCAGCAGGTATCTCCTAGGAGGTACCACCACTGAATAGTGGTGGAGAAATGTGAACTGCGTAAAAAAAGCAAGCAGTTGTGTTATGGCAGCTCTCCTCCACAGCCATCCCTGAGTGCGTGTCCCCTTTTGCAGGGGATTGGCCTCCCCTTAGTTGGGTCTGGGGAAGGGAATTGTGCATGGAGAGAGCATCTGCACAGTAAGAGAGAGCCCTATGCAATGCTCTTGTGGTCCAGTATGAGCTTCCAAAAAGCTGTGGAAGAGCTCGCAGTGAAGGGCACTGCTGAGCAGGTTAATGAGCTGACTGGTTGATTTAGGTGTTTGTGAATCCAGTAAACATCAAGCTGTACCCCCTGACCTTCATACAGACAATCTGCTTGGGCAATCTTTGCTGGGATTTCAGGGGCTGTGAAGCTATAGCTCAGTGATTGAGGCTAATAGCCCATTTCTTTCTCAATATATGGTTTCCAGCTACATAAAACTGTTGATTTCATGCAAGAACAGCCCTTATGGTTTTAAAGTGGCTATTGATGTATTGAACTTGAGCAATGTAGGTATTTGATTGAACTGAAGTGACCACAGTGACAAGCAGGCATCTGTTTCATTGCTGCAGATTTATTGCTTTTCAGATTTCGTAGCCAAATCTCCCCTGACACTAAGAACTCTATTGTCTAGTTCTGAATTTGCCACCTTTTAGGTTGTAATTTTGGTAGGCTAGTTTTTAATGTCTCTGGTCTGTCTCATATTGTACTGTAGCTGTTCATAAACCTTTTTGACCTGTTAGTTGATTTCTTATTAGCCTGAAGCTGATGCTATAAAGAGGTACTGATATAATGAGGACACTGTGGCATAGTAGAACAAAGGTATATGTGGTGGCCTTATTTTAGGAATTGAGGTGATATCAGGCTCCTGTTCATTTAAGGCTTTTTTATTTTAAAAAAATTTGATGTGTAGGTCGGTGTTCAGCATTTAAATACCAGCTCTGAAACACTCCAAGTTGGATATTCAAGGGCATATGTGTTTGTTCTTGGGTCTCTTTCCTCCTTCCCGTGGCCTCTGGAAGAAGATTAACGATTTGAAAGAACAGGTCTCATGAAAATCAGCAGGCATATCTTGAATTATGCAACACTTTTTCCACAGGTAGGAGTCATCCTCCTTTGTGTGATTCTGTGCATTTACTTTCTTCTTGCTTTTGTCATGTACTAAATCAGCCAATATTTAATGCAGTTGTGAGAAAAGAATTTGGACTTGTTTTAAAAAGGAAACTGCCAGCACGTCTTCCTACAGGAGTCGAGGGGGAGACTTAAAAAACCAGTATGTCAGCTGTGACACTGTTTGTGTGCACGAGTGAAGGTGAGGGGAAAGCATTTCCAAACAGGCAGTTACAGTAATATTCTGTCAGTGCCGGACACTAAATGAATATGAATTACTTCAATCTTGCGTTACTATGGTCTATAAACTTGATAAAACAATGAAATAAGTCTGTATTCCTGCTGTAAAAAACTGATGCTGTTTCCCTTGTAATGTTGCTTAGTTGTGTTGGCACAGCTTCAGCAGGGACATAGAGATGATTTGAAAACATTTAGGGGTTTTCTTATTTTTTAAGTGAGCTTCCCAAAGCAGTACAGATAGGGATGATGATTGTGTTAGTGCATAGAGTTGCTTACCAGGGTGGTGAAAGAGGAGCTTCCTGACCATGTGCTGCTACCCAAATAGACCATAAAACTGTAGCTTCTGTTGTGCCTTAGGTCCAAAACATGAAGTGATTTTGTCACCTATTTTTGTCATCTGGTACTGTATCTGACTTGAGTTCCAGTCGCAAGTGTTGCTCTTTATAATTGCTGTAGTGTTAGCTGTCTGGATGACCCTGAAAGGTTTTGAGAGAGAGGTTTTTGTTTAGCTGGTGTGTGTGTGATGGTGCCTCACCATTTCTAGTGACGCAGATAGTTCAGACCTACCCCCCACTTACTTCTCAGTTTCTGGAAATGGAAAGTCTGTGTCCTTTGCAAGGAAAATGGCCTCCTCTTCGTTTTATAGAATAACTGTAGGAAAATATAAATCAGTGATGTCTGTCAGAAAGAAAATGCAATATTTATTTCTAAAATTTCAAAGCCAGTTTACTAACTGGAGTTCTGACTCTTTAATACTGATCCCAAGTCTTAAAAAAAAAAAAAAAGCCTGGATAAGCTGCAAGTTCCCCACCACCACCCCCAGCTAGAGCCTCTTTGCTTGCCTTTGCTTGTGTACTCTATCGGTTTCACAGTTCATATACTTGTGTTTTTTTAAAAATCTCCCCCTGCACTCTGGTGGGAAACATGTCTGCTGTTTCCTTTCAAACACACAAGGCTTGATTCTCCTCTCACAATGGCATAAATTGTGAAGAACTCCACTTGAAATCAATGGAAGTAAAGACATGTGAAATGGGGTGAGAGAAGAGCCCAGCCTCTGGTTTCTATTTTTAAGTGAGTCTGGTTAACCTAAAATTGTTCAATGTGCCACTGTGACTTTAGTTTGTAGATATCAGTTGCTGGGCTTGTTTCTCTTCTTACATAATGTTTCATTTTCATATATAATACATTACAGCTCGTACCCTTAATCATGATTCACATTTCTTTGATTTAATACTTCAGTACTACTACATCAATTTTGGCAGTTAATAAGCAATATGCGTGGTAAAGTACTTACCTTATTCAGGTCAGGTCTTACAAAAAGTCTGGGCTGTAGCCATATTCCTGTGCAAGTCCCAAAGTAAAGCAGGCTGGATAGGCTCTACCCATAGAACTTAACATTTCTGTGTGGTTTTCTATTGCTTTAGTAGTTCTAATTTGTGAATCTTGTTCCTCGTTATCCAGGTTTGAGATATAAATGCTACATAAATGAAACTTTCTCGGTTATTGTCGTTTTTCCTGTGCTGGTAAAGTGTTGGGCTTTGCTCTTATGTTTTATACGTACTCAAGAACTTATTGTAACTTGGAATTTTCGCTGAACAGCAAAGTACTTGGCAATAAAGCTGGAATATCCACAGACGATTTCTGCCCTGGCCTAAGTTTTGGTGGTTGCTCACATTTGTTTATTTTTTTGGCAGTGGATTATGGTCCTTAATTACCATCAGTAGTCAAATAACTGAATGAGATTATACAGCAGTGCTGTAAAAACTGTTCATGCTAGCTATGATCTGTAGATGTGTGGATATCTTTGAAAACAGTCACCTCATTCATTAACCAGTGAAACAGACTCCAACTTCACTGCTATTTAGTTTTTGAAATTAATGCAGCATTCTCTACCAAACTGAAACGTTGTTTTGACTGCCTCTTTTTATAGTTAAAAAAAATAACATGAAATAGTTGACTCGTGTAACGTGTTCTCGTTTAGAGTGGATCTATTGGCTTATTTGAAATTTTGTTTTCTGCTTGGGTAGCAAATCACTGGTGTCCACGAGAGAGTATTTTTAAACTTGAAGAATGTGATTGGCTTAGTATTTCACTTAAATTTTATCTCTGACTTGATTATGAGGAGTGAAGCCCCTGAGGTATTTAGCTTCTTGTGTTGTTCGGTCCTTGAGCTTTCACATTCAGCTTTAATCCCCACCTACCCAAATAGTCAGGAGGTTATATATGGTGACCTTATGTATCAGTGAAGTATCAGGAACAGAAGATGCCACAGAAGCTTGATGTGCTGCACAGCATTGTAGCATTGCAGACCTTGACCTTCAACGTGAGATGCACGTGGAGATGATGCACAACTAGCTTCCAGCTTTCTGACTACAGCTATTAATTCCGATAACGAGTTCTCTGTTGTCCCTGCTAAGTTTCACATTACTCGCCATGGAAAAAATCAAGCATTTTAGATAGTTGATTTATCTTAGTGAGTTGTTTGTAGCTTTAACTGTAGCTTTTTTTGAAGTATAGCTGTCCAACAGTGAGGTAGCATGATGATGGAGACTAAACCAAGGTGTAGTGGTCACTTGCTGGTGTAATCCATGTGCAGTAGTACTGCCTGTAGTTAATGTGAGAAGTGGTGGGGGCAGAGATGGGTGTATGATAGGGATACATATGCTTGTCAATCAAATATACTCTTCTCAGTGGGTTCTCAGCTTTATTCTGGTAGAGCAGCCCTTGTTGTGGAGTAGGGAACTAACAGGCTTCCAAATGTAGAAGTGTGCAGGTGGTCTTTGTGGTGGCAAATTCTACTAATTTTTAATATGATGGCTTTGAGACTCATTGTCATACCATTTTTTTTGAGAATTTTTAAGCTGCTCTGAGAGCTATTACTGTGGAGACTGCAATGCATGACTAGGAGAGAAACTACTTTTGTTAGTATTTTCAAAGTATAAGGTCTGATGTGCAAAAATCATCTTTGGGTATAAAAAGCAAAAAGGTGCTGTGGCTGGAGTATGAGGATGACTTGGAAAATTAGTCTCCATTGCAAAGTGACATATACAGCAAGCCTGAAGATGGATCGAAATCTGTGCCGAGCAATATGAAGCACCATATTGGTTTTCTGGATGGCATTGCTTCCATTGAAAAAGATAAGGGAATAGCAGAGCATCTTTATTAGTTGTAGTGATTGACAACTAATGAAAGACAGTATCGTGTAATAAAGTTGGTGACCAAGGTCCCTGAAGTAACTTAAGTAACCTTCTGCCTGTTGTGAAACTGATGGCTGAAGATTTGACCTCAGGAAATCGAGATGTATTTGGAGATCCAGAGCTTGAACTTGCTTATAGACAGTTTTGAGAAGCTGTCGTCACAAAATACAGAGCTGATGGGACACATCTGTTTTGGAAGTACCAATAAACTCAAGGTAAATTTTAGGAAGCAGTCCTTGTAGCAAATAATTTCAGAGGCATTTGCATGGAGTCTATTTTTTTATGTATATATCCTAAAAACTGTGACTACTGAATAGGTCACCATGTCTCTCTCCTGGGTGTCTTTAAAAGCTCGCTCTTTCTCACACAAATGCTTTCCGACAAGAGGCTTCTGAGATGTTTGTCACCTGTGTCTTCTGTGGCAGTAAGCAAAAATGTGTGGGATCAGGAGTGTGAATTGATCACTCTTGAGTAATTCTATTCAGTTACAGGTCCATGTCATGATGTACATGGTTTAAAACTCTTTAAGGTCATGGATGTATTAAGGACAAGGAGGGGAGAGGAGAGGGTAAAGCAACATTTTAAGTAATGCCAGCAGGCTCTAAGTTTTTGTCTGACTGTGTCCCGTCTAAGAAGGTCAAGATGATTAAAAATCAGTACGTTGTGGAAGGGTACATAGAAGGACGTCAAGAAATCTCTTTTCTAAAATTACTGTTTAAAGACAACTTTGTAGTGTTGATGTCTAACAGGCATTCTGGTAGCTTCTGTTTTTTTCTCATGGAACAGTTCCAGCCCTCACCTACAAATTAGTTTGTTCTGTGATACTTTATGGAATAAAATAAATATCAGGAGGACACTGCAAAACTGTTGTCTCCAGGTTTCTGACCAAAGTAAGCATACAGCTTGGTACAGCTTAGCCCTTCAGAAAAACATCTCAGAAGGCATGTGAGCCCTGTGTGCACATGCTGCACCTCTAACATAATAAATCCATGCCAAGCACACTTCTATAAGAAAGCCTGAGATCCACAACTCCAAAACCAAAGTGTTTCTGTAGCTTTTGGACAAGTACCTGAAGGAGTGTTACCAGCATGGCGGGCAGAGTGTACCTGCCTGAGAAGGTGTAGATGGATCTCAAGTGAGTGTCACGCCAGCTGTCTGCAGGAGAAATGCTTGAGAAGTCACCTTGAAACTGCATAGATGAAAAATATACAGAATTAATGACAGTCCTAAACATTTCAGTTAAATACTGAAATATAGGGCTTGACTATGTTTCTGGTTTTGCAAAGAAAACCAGTTTGGTGTGATAGTGCCTGCCTGGGCTCTCTTGCAGCTGGGAAGGGCTGAGAGGCAGATATTGCAGCGAGGAGGACAGCAGCCAGGTCTGGTCAGGCAACCACCATGTACAGACTTCAAGATGGCAGAAGATGTGCTAATTGACTGGTAGGAGATATAGAAAGCTCATAGCCTGTGATGTGATGTTAGGGCTCTGACTACTGTAAACTTCCAGTGGGGACCTCTCAGTCTTGGTGGAAAAACTCAGTGCGCTCTCCACAACTCTCCCAGGTGAAGAGTTACGTGAGTTGCAACCATGCGGTTGGTGTGAATTGCAGTGGAGGCTTAACATATAGCTGAATTGAAAGGTGGTTGAAATATAGAATCAGACTCATTTTGGTTGGAAAAGACCTTCAAGATCATCGAGTCTGACCATAAACCTAACAGTGCCAAGCCCACCACTAAACCATGTCCCTAAGCACCTCATCTGCATGTCTTTTAAATACCTCCAGTGATGGTGACTCACTGCCTCCCTGGGCAGCCTCTTCCAGTGCTTGACAACCCTGGCAGTGAACAAAAGTTTCCTAATGTCCAATCTAAACCTTCCCTGGCGCACTATCTGTGGCCATTTTCTCTTGTCCTATCACTTGTTAATTAGAGGAAGAGACTGACATCCCCACCCCTTTCTCTACAATTACCTGAAAGGAGGTTGTAGCAGTGATAAGGTCTCCTCTGAGCCTCCTTTTCTTCAGGTTAAACAGCCTCAGCTCCCTCAGCTGTTCCTCATAAGATTTGTTCTCTAGATCCTTCACCGGCTTTCTTGCTCCTCTTTGGACATTCCAGCACCTCAATGTCCTCCTTGTAGTGAGGGCCCCAAAACTGAACCCAGTATTCAAGGTGTGGCCTCACCAGTGCCGAGTAGAGGGGGATGATCTCTTCCCTAGTCCTGCTGGCCACACTATTTCTAGTACAAGCCAGGATGCTGTTGGTGGTGTTGGCCACCTGGGCACACTGCTGGCTCCTGCTCAGGTGGCTGTCAGCAACATCCCCAGGTCCTTTTCCACCGGGCACCTATGCAGCCACTCTTCCCCAAGCCTGTAGCGTTGCGTGAGGCTGTTGTGACCCAAATGCAGGACGCGACGCTTGGCCATCTATCCCACCCTCCCCCGCCCTGTCTCCCACTGCTGGTGACACCGGACCAGGGAAGAGCACATGGTTGCGGCGGGAGGAGCGCGGGGAGGCTCCGCGCCGCGCCGCTAGATGCCGNTTCGGGCCGCTTTCGGTGTCCTTTGCGGCCCTCGAAGCGCTTCTGCTGGGCTGTGTTTCAAGGCTGAAGTTTTAGGAATCCTTAAAAAGAGTTGCTCGCTGTGACACCGAGGGCAAAATAGAAAGAAAGTATGCTTTTTTCATTTCCCTCAACTTGTTATCATTCTGCTTGAAAAGAGTGAAATAAGCGGATTTGAAGGACAGATGGCAACCTGCCAATGCAAAATAAAACCAAAACCCAAAGAACAAAACAGAGGACTCGCTAAAAATATAATTCTAAAAATATAATTCCGTTAAATTCTCTGCTTGCTGTGTCTCTATGTTAATTTGACACTATCCAAAAATTGTACTGAAACCCAAAGGAAGAGGGAACAGCCTTGAAGGTCCCAGCCTATATGCTCAAAGATGTATTTCAGTGTATGTCTTTTGGGGTGACGTCTCGCTTCATTTTTTTCTGTTGGGAGAAGATGGACGTGACTTTGCAGGTAGAGCTGGAGAATGTGAAGGGGCTGTCCTGGCTGATGGGAGAGGTGCAGCAGGAGCCTGTCAGGCTGTGGTGTTCTGTGCCTCCAGACCGAGCTTTTCCTTACCAGGCTTTCACTCTCCAGAAGACCCTCTGACAGGACAAGGATACATGTTGCCTGTTGTTGCTTTGCAGTGCGGGCACCATGAGGGTGTAAGTGGTCTGAGTGGGTAGATGGAGGCAGGAGCCTAATAACAGCCACTCTAGAAATGCAGGAGACAATAGAAGAAAGCTTTGCACTTTTGATGTCTTTCTCTAGATCCCTGGTAAGCTGCCCAAACTTGTTTAACCAGGCCCGGAGACAGCAGAGAGAGGTAGAAATAGACTCCACTGAATAGCCAAAGGAGCACTTCCTTATCACCCTCATTCCTGGGGAGGTTTTGCACTGAAGTGAGCCTGTCCTGAAGGTATGGGACTGAGATAGGCCTGCCTGAGACTGCAGGAGAAATGTGTTTTGTTAATAATCACGAGGAGACTGTTTGGGGCCGGTAGCTGTTGGTTCTCCTTTTGAAGAAAGGGTGGGCAGGTGCTAAATTCAGGCCTGCAAAGTAATCCTGCTTGGGATGCAGGCTGTGGAGTAATCCTGCTTGGGATGCAGGTTGCAGCTGCCACAGGTTGCTTCTAATGGTCTTGGAAGGAGAAGGGGGCACCTCAGGAGGTCACTGAGACTACAGGTGGGTTGTGCTTTTCAGTGACAATGTCTCTTTTCACGGATGCAAAGTGACCCATCAAATAAGGGGGGGAATGTGACTCACCTGGCAAACAAGAGAAAGGGTGACGGCCTGTGCAGCCTGCCACCAGATACGTGGATCAAATCTGTCAAGTACTGAACTCTGAGCTGTGTGCATGGTGAACTCCTCCACCTGGATTAAACTGCAAAAGAATTACACTCGAGGAAAAAAAGTATTCAGAAAGTCTTCTGCACAAAAGAAATAGGGAGGAATTGCTGGCACTGCAGAATTCAAGCATCTGACCAACTTCACCAAACTATTGTTTAAAAATAAAATGGTGTTTTTCTCAGAATTTTAGGCATATTATTTGAGAGCTTTTACCTAAATCCTTGTGAGCGTTATCCTGTTAACGTGAAAAGTGCTACTAGCTTTATAGACTTTCTGATGGGGCTGTGAGACAGAGATGCTAATAATGAATCATCTGAGTGGCAGGCATTGAAGACATGCTCAAATAGACCAGAAGGCGCTTTTTTTTTTTTATCTTCTGCAAATACTGGTTAGTGCTACACCAAACAAGACCTGTCTCCTTTTGTACCCTTCTTCCCACAGGAGAAAGAAAACATTCTTTCAGTGGTGTTTTTTTTGTTCCTTGAATTCAATCTTGGGAAAGGAAACCCTCAGTGGTAAATAATTAGGTTAGGAACTAGCAGGATGGGCTTAAATTAAAGTGCCTCCTTTGGCGATTCCTCTCCCTTCGTAATTGTACAATGGACTTTCTCAACGCAGCTTCCTGGTATTCATCCAAGTCCTCCAGTCCCGAGTACCTGTAAACAATTAACATTCTCCCACATGGCACACAAACCCTTGGTCAGTGTTTAACAGGGTATTTGTGTGTGGCAGCAGTTTAACTTCCTTGAGGAATCCTTCTGTCCTCTTTCTGCCTTTCTCTTCCCTGTCCTTTTCTCCCAGTTGTTTCTTGCTGGTGTATCCAATTTATATGCAGATTTGAAATACAGCTATTTCTATGTGATGCTACTGTCTCCTCTGTGCTGAGAAGCTATAATTGTGCAAAAATGTCAGATTTTAATTGTGTATCTCTAATAGTCCCTATGTAATGTTGACACCTGCTTTTTGGTTATAGGAATAAGCTACTGACAAGAATGTGCTGTTCCACTCTCATATTGGAAAAAATAAAGCAATTTGTGGGCCTCCTATAAGATTTCTTTTATTGCTGCTGTCATCCTGTTCGGAGTTTGAATAGGGTGCATTAGTAGTTGCCTCTTGACTGGAAAAAGAACAATACAGGGATGTGGAAGCAAGAGCTCCTATGAAATGTAGATTACCTGTACGTAGCTTGGCCATCTGGTGGCAGGGAGTTAGACCTGTGGTGCTCAGCATCTTCTAAGGTGTTAAAATGGATTGAAACTCGACATGTAATGAGAAACTCTAAAAAGTATGTTTTCGAATCACAGGACTTGTCTGATGTGGGACATGTACTGATGAGCACAGTCTGGGAAGAACTTACTGCTCAGCAGTGAAAAAGTACAACTAAACCACTCCCAGCTGAAAAGTAAAAGTGATCAACTCCTATGCACTTCTAGAAAATGGGAGGTCTCTTAAGTAAGAGCTTTCTTTGCATGAAGCATCGCTCAGCCCTGGTGCTGACTTTACTGTGCAATCATGAGAAATCAAAATTGTCATAGAGAAGTGCTCAAGAGCTGCAGTATTGCTTTTGAAAACTAAACCAGGCCCCACATTTTGGAATATTATTCCACTGGTATTCAGTTTTCATCAGATGATGCATAGCTTCAAATACACCTGAATGGTAAGTTTAGACTTTTTTTCAAATGTGAGGAAGTAATACAAGCAACACAGTTGCATCTGAGATGCCAGTCCTTCCAACATCAGCAGCAGTTGGAGCACTTCAGGATTTACTGTGTAATGTCTGTGATCGTCTTGATCTTGAGTAACCTTCTCAAGAAACTGACTTCAATGATTAAAATTGCCCGTATTTTACACTAGAAGAGTGTAAATAACAGGTAGAAATAATTTTGCTCAGTAATGTGTATAACTGACAGAGATGTTCAGAGCAATGGAGGAATGGAACTAGCCTTTACTTTAAAAACTTTTTTTGTTCTTATAATGGCTAAAGTTTCTTAACAAATACGCTTTGTATTTAAAAGTACAAATACATTTGTTTGGAACCTAGAGTATGTAAGTGTTACTACAAGTACTAGCAGAATATTTTGTCTTACTGGCCATTTCTTATTAATTATAAAGCTAGCGGTAGATGGGATTGATAAGGCATAACCCTGAAGGTGTTTCCTGTACATGATTCTTAGTGTTTTTAAAATTCTTTCCTTATCACATTCTAATGATGTCTGGCAGCATGACACTTGCCTTCAGGGACTGACAGACTGTGGTCATGTGGGATTTTTGGTTTTGTACCCCGACACATAAAGAGTAGTCCAAGAATACAGAAAGCTGACAATGATGGCAACATCTGCAGTTGCTATTCCATAGTTCAATGCTTGTGCTGCGACCAGAGCAAGCTAAGATTTGGCGGGGTTATTAGCTCAAGGAAAGCACACTCTTGTAAATAAAATTATTCTCATCTCAGTGTTGCTTCTGTCTTTAAAAGTCTCTTTAAAAGGTAGACAGCTCTTCGCCTTTGTTGAAACTTGTACTAAATGTCAAAGATATTTTTTTGAAATAAGACAAAATGCATTGAAAAACAAGGACAGGGTGTTTTTGTTTCCTCCGAAAGTTCAAGTGAGTTCACTGGAGGGCTGACATTACTTGAATGACTACTACTCTTTGCTTTATAAAACCAATTTTAAATGAAAACCTAAAATATCCCCTGTCTCTTTCTGTAGAATTATAGGTCTGGTGCCACTGGTTGTTGTTTTGGTTTTTTTTTGTTGTGGTGTTTTTTTTGTGTTTGTTTTTTTGGGGGGAGCTTTTAAAGTTTTTTTAATAGGCTTGAATTAATTTGATGGATCTAGTTTTTGAGTTTCTTCTTTAAAGCCACCATATGGTATTTCAGGGCAGCATCTGGACAAAATGCTTCACAGAAGTATGTGGTACTGCTGGGGAACCTAGCTCATAAAACAAAATGAAGATTCTAAGACTCTTGAAAAGACCGTCTTCTATAGCATATCCAGCTCTGAAATCCTTAACTCTTCCAAGCTGATGTTTTATGAAGGCAACTCTTGGGCAAATTCACCTTATATAAAAATAATCAGACTCAATGACTTTGGACTGACAGTGTTTTTGGAAGCTTCTCCCTTAAGACCAAATCTATCTTTAATCAAACATCTGTACCCTAGCAAAGGCAAGAAATGTCACTTTAAAAAATCATCTGTTTTTCTTGAAGTGGTCGTATTCACTTTATTGACTATCATTAAGGTGCCTCTGTTCATCTGACCTGCTTTTGGCTTGTTCCACAAAATGTTACTGCACTATTGCTATGGAATACCTTAAATTATTGGGATAGTGACATCTGGCAATTACTGATTACTTTGGCAGATTTACAAGAGATTGTGTTTATTCCACCAAAACCACATTTTTCCATCTGTACTTTAAAAAAAAGCCAACCCATTAAAGAATTTTAAGAATTTCAAGTGTGAATGTGCTGCTTTTTTATTATTATTATTTTCGTCTCAGTCCTTTTTTCTTATCAGTAGAGTCTGTCAGGAGAACACTTAGGAAGTTGAACTTACTACATAACTAGTCTCATCTCCATCTATAGGGCTACATATGTCCTTGTCTGGTTAACTTGATCCAGACTTGGATCTACTCTTCTTCCACTCAAGGACTTTTGAGTTCTTGATAATTACAGTAGTGATTACAGAATGAAAACGGTACTTGTGGGAACACAGGAAAGATGCAAGGGGTAAAGATCAACTAACTGAGAATCTAGAGAGACAGAAGAGAAAGTAATTACCTTATCTGCTTTTCAAACAGTTCCTTCTTTCCTTTGAATAGAAACAAGCTTGTAGTGACCCAATACAGCTGGTAATGGCAGTATAGCTCTGACAACCGGGCATTGTACACTCCAAAGGATAACTTAACTAGGGTGTTGTGCTCATCAGGAAGCATTTATTGTAGGAGTGATGCTCGTAAGTCTGCATCACTTACAGTTTGCTTAAAAATGCAACTGCAATGGACATCATGCTCAAAATACTACAAACTCATTTTAATAGAGGACAACAGTTCTGTAGCGCTTCAAGTGTGTTCTCACCAAGCGGAATCAGCCACCGTGCTTCATGGGGGAATTTGATCATAGCTGTAAAACATCAGTCTTCACGTCCATGGATCATTGGAAAACTGAGTTTGGATCCTTAGACTGACTTTATCATTCACTCTTCTTTGTGTCGGTTCAAACATGATACAAATCCCAGCATAGTTAGTCACTGTGTTTCCCACAGGAAGAAGGACAGGTGCTTTTGTAGAATCATTCCTGTTTGGAAGCAACCTCAAGAGGTTATTTGATCTAACCTTTCAAAGCAGGGTGGACCGAATCAGACCACCCTGCATCAATGTAACATTTGGATCTCTGCAGTGTGCAGCAGGTGTCTTAGTAAATGAGCCAGTGTTTCTACAAATTGTATCTTCATAAATTAGAGTATCTTTAGTAAATCATGTGTTCCCACTGCAAAAACAGGGATGATAGAACAATCCAACTTTCCTTCCCTTGTGTGTACATTTATCCCCTGAGAGTGCAGTGCTGTATCATGATTGGCTAGGGAGAGTATGTTGACCTGTTTGTGTGACTTCCTTCAAACATGGCTGGTTGGCTGCGTACTTGTCTAAGTGGCACTTGAGTGACAATATCTTCCAGTGCTATTAGAAGAATGGCTTATGAGTGCCAGTCTATAGTACTTCCAGAGCAATAAAGATTGTCATCTCCTAAATCTATGTGGTAAGAAATAAGGCTGAGAAACTGGTCATTCTGAGCAAGTAGAAATCTGGCAGCTCAACTTGAACCTCTGAATCTGTTTTGGTTTTATATTCAGCAAGGCTGGATCATGCTCCCTTACAAGCAGATGAAGTTGCATGTTTGCACTCTTTAAGACAAAATTTTGATGTGTGTGGTTTCCTTCCAGATAATTTGGCAGTAAAGGGGAAGTTTGGTAAGTCATAGCTGCGCTTTCAAGAACAAGACAACTCTGAAATGTCAGATGCCCAAAGATATCTACAGCAATTTAATGGAAATTTGATTTGGATGGGGATTAGCATAGAGGCTGTGCTTTGATTCCTATGGCTCTTCTGAAGCTTCTGATGAGGACATCTGAGGATGGTTAGAGAACTGTTCAAGGTATTTAAGCATAACAGGCATATTGCCAGTGCTGGTGGCACTGGTAGGCAAGTTGGCCATGTGGGGAAAACTCATCCTTCCAAGGAATTCCACTGTTCTGCACTGATGCTCAAATCCAAGCTCTGAAGAAAATACATTCTTTTTAGTTTTTTATGTTACCATCCAGCACATCAGTCTGTTACTGTTCAGTCAATTTACATTGTTACAGATAAGTAACTTTTTTTGTTCTTTATATAAATTGATAATTTCTGCTTAATTCTGTTAATGGAGCAAGTATTCAGATAGTTTTATACTTTAAAGCTCTGGTATACTTTACTAATACAAACAGCTAATTCCTACCTACAGTAAATTTATATTTGTGTCTTTTTCCTCCCCTACCCCAATGTCCAAATGCAAAAGGAGAGAAAGGTTCAGAGTGTCACGCTGGTGTGAAAGTGGAATCACTAGGGGTAGATACGACGATAGTGGTTTGAGAACAGCAAAGGGCAAAGTGCTCACAGAGGGCCAGGTTCCATTGGCTCAGAGCACTATTTAGATAAGTGCAGCTGTGGTCTGTCTTTCCTCTTGCAGGGTCATTACTGCTTGTCTAACCTAGTGTTGAACTGGTTTAAAGAATCAAATTGACAGGAAATTTCACAATTTTTTTTTTTTTCCTTCTCTTTTTCTTCTGGCAAAGTTAGCTTTCTGCTTGTTTAAAGTCCTGCACAGTTCCACCCTATGATCAGCTGAGTGCCAGTGCTGGCATGAGGAAGCTGCATGTGATCAGCACAGACAAAGAAGGTAGAGTCCCTGCAAGATCCCAAACCTAAATGGGTTTAAGTTGTGTCTTAAAAGTCCCCAGTTATCGAGTTCTTATGCATCTTGCTTTGTCTTGTTCTGCAGGTACACCCTACTTCTCTCTTTTTGCTGTTTTTACTAGACTCAAACTTTCCTAATAGTGAAATGGTCCTTGGAGATGTTGGTGTGTGCTAAAATAGTTGGGGATGCTGCTGCCCATGGTTGCTGCTCTTGGTGTGCAAAGATTATTAGAGGTTGGAAACCTTTGCCTCTTTGCCAAAACTTACTGCCCCTCCGCAGTGCGAGGGAGTGGAGTTTAGGGTGGGTTGGGTAGGTCTCAAACACTGTAGGGGAAGTTTCAGTCTAAACTATGGATAAAGTTGAGTGTAAACTCAAATGGGAGGTAAAAAGTACATGCCTTGGGAAGAAATAGATGTATCCTCCGATCTTTCAGGTCTAGGATGAAGGAAGTAATTACTAAAGTTGAAGTCTCCTACATGACAGACTTTTAAAAAATGTTTTTCCTGTAGATAAAATCTGAGAACTTTTGTCCTTAGTGCCTTTCCTTAATTTGTGATAGTGAGAAGGTAATAGTGCCAATTTAATAATAGTTTTTAAAAAATCAATAAAATATTTTGTATGTAGTCAGTATGTGTTTGGTTCTTAGTTTGCCATCCAGTCTTCTGAGTCTTTTTTAGGGTGCTACAACTTTTTTTGGTTTGTGGGTTTTCGGTTGTTTTGGTTATTTTGTTGTGTTGTTTTTTTAAAAAAAAATGCTGGGAAATTACTCCAGCACTTGACTTTATGTTTTCTAAAGGAAGAGAATTTGGCTTTGTGTGTCTCATTGATTTTGATGCACACAGGGACAGTGGCAAGAGATTCAGGTACAGTAATCCTAAACCTCTAAAAGCTGCTGAAACTTTCTGGATCTTGAAATGCTGAAATTCAAGATTAAGATTCAAGTCTCTCTTCAGTGTGATTGTGCCCTTTGCTTTTGTAAACATCTCCTGTGTGTTCTGTCCTTGGTTTGATCGCTTAATCTGTGTTTTACCCACAAATGCCAACTCAGATCTGGTGTTGGTAAACATCTTCTTGTATACATCAGGTGTACGAAGTAGAAAACCAAGAAGGCTTGAAACTCTGTCTTGCTTCCTCATTCAGCTTTACTGAGTACTGCGTTTTGGTATTGACAGAGATGAGCTCTTCGAGGAGGGGAAATGTTATAAAGTTAACTGCCTGTTGTTTAAAGGATGGGTGCTCTGATGTGAATGTGTATTTTTATAGATACCTGCATAAAACATTTTGTTAGTAATTGAGCTTTGTGAACTAATGGTTATATTATCCAAAAAATCATACAGTAAGTTCAGTGTGTTTTTTAAATGCTGTGAACACGACTACATTTGAAAAATATTAACATATTCTTTCGGAAAGCAAACTTCTTGATTCTTGTGAATCCTGCAAAATGTTGGTAACAAACGTCATAAATTTTTGAACTAAGCCGAGATTAAACTTGATCTAGGCAAGCTGTGGCTATGAAGTACTTGCCAAAAATTGCTATTTCATTATATCCTGCTCCTAGGGAAGGGAGATCCTGATTGCAGCTGTGTATTAAGTAGGCCACACCATGCTTTAGCAAAGAAGCCAAGAATATAATAGGTGTAGAAAGCAGTTCATTTGAGGTGATACCTGTAGTGAAGTGATGATAAGCTGATATAGAAACTCTCTTTTCCAGTGATCTGTGCTGTTCTTCCCATGTTTAAATTTTCCTGTAATTTAAAAAAAAAAAATCTTGTAAATATAAATAAATCTTGAGAAGAAGGAGGAAAAAAAAGCACCAGATTTATTCATGCAATTAAAAAATGCAAAATGGGCCATGCATCTTCACATGGCCAGCTGAACTGTTACATGTTCTCTTCCAATATTATACCGTGTGCAGAAAGTCTGGATGTTTTAAAATAATGATTATACAAATACGGAGCAGGCGAGGGCTAGAAAATAGTTGTCAGATTCCCCAGCTGCAGTAAAAAATAACCAGACATAAAACTCCAGTTGCTGAGGTTTCTCCAGTGCTTGGTTAGTAATGCATTATCTTGCTGTATTCTTGACTTTGAGCAGCTATTGTGCTGAAGTGTGGGTCCCGGCTGTCGAAGTCTTTCCCAGTTTCTGCGTGCAGGAATGGCTGGAGCTGTGAGAGAACAGATTGTCTGGCTTTTTTTTTTTTTTTTCTTTTAGCCAACCTTGTTTCCCAATCTGGTCTGAATGCAATCAGTTATCTGTAGATAGCAAGGAGTGACTGGCTATGAATAATGTCTGTGTTACTTAAAAGTGACATCTGTGGCTTGCCAGACTGCCTACGTGAAATGCTTCCAATGATCCAGCCGTTGCTCATGCGCCCGTGTAGGAGGGAACAGCAGCCTTAGTGCAGGCCCGAAGTGCTCTTATTCGCTTTGTTGACCTTGGTCACACACTGCTCTAGCCCAAGATCCCCAGGTCCTGGTGGGTGTGATGCCCTTTGAAGGAACATCCAGGCTGGTGCAGGACCACAAGCCACTTGTGTTGCTAATGGCCGTGCCTGCGCCTGCCACTGTGTGGATGGTGGTACACAGGAAAACAAGACTTTGGAAACCCTGTGTTTGACACTTCTTAAGAACCATTTCCTTTGCTGAAAAAGCTTTTATGTCAAGGTTGACTCATGAGGATTTCAGAGAAAGCTGAATTTTCACTTCAAGGGTCAAAACCACAAATCTTTTGAGAGTGGTAATATAGACAGCAGATCACCCCGGTGGTGACTGCAAAGTGTGTTTTATGAGACTTCTGAGTCTCATCTGCCTCTTAGAAGGGAACAGAAGGGGAGTGGCTCAGCTGTAGTTCAAACTAGGATCAAAAAGCCTCTAGTCCCTCTGAGGTGAGGGCTTACATAGTGCAATATAAAATTTGATTCAAAGGGCTGCAGTTGCTTACTGCTTGCACTCGCAATCTGGAGAAGATACCGATGACAGATTTCTCTCACTGCTGTGGCAAGCTCTTTATTCCACTATAGGTCATGGTGCTTCTGGGCTTCAGCTGACTGATTATGGCATCTTTCCCCAATTGCCCTAATGTCTGTGTAGTGTTTGTACTGCTTATATTTACAGGAGAGTCAATGTTTGCAACCTTTCAGAAGAGATGGAAATACTCTAGGCAGGAAAACTAACAAAGACTATGAACTGAACAAAATCCACGTATTTATCTGTAACCTCTTGCATCTGTTAACTGTCCTGTTAGTTTAACAAGGAATCTAGAGCTGTGTTCAGATACTGAAGAAGGCTTGTTTGCTGTGCTTCTGTCTCTCTTCTGAGTTGGTAGAAATGGGAAAATGACTCTCGCATGTGGGTTGTAGGCATGTGCAGAGAAGTGGTTTTAGAAAGTTCTCATAGTGACTTGTGTCTAATTACAGCTTTGAAACCTACTGAAGCAAAAGACTGAATGCTGTCTAAGGATACTATTGATACTATGATTTTTTTTTAAAAGTAAATCCCCAACATGAGAAACTTAAATAGGGTTAAACTCATCATGTTAATTTAATCATACAGTCTGAATTAGATTGCTGAAACAGCTGTTGCTTGGTTTTACCAACTGATCGTGAAAAGTCAAGGTAATTGAGTTTAATTACCCCATTTTATGCCTAAGGAAATCAGACAGGATTGCGAGGTGGGATGACTAGATTCACATGCAATTTGCCTCCTGAACCCTGGATATTCTTCTGGGACTTCCGTAAGGACAAATGAATAAAACTTTACTGCTGTGCCAGTTTCTCAAGCCCGCAGGAGCACTTTAGGACCTGGGGTTTTTACTCCAAAGTTGCTGTTAGCTTCGTGTCTATACTCTGCAAAAACCAAGTAGCAAGCAGAATGGGTTGTTCTCCATCACCCATGTAGTTACTAACTGATTGTTTTGAGGAACTGTAATATGCAAATATGAAGACTATCCTTTGAAACCAACCCTTGAATCTGCACAAACAGTTTCTTTTGTAATGGATGAGTAGCTTGTTAACAGATAGTAAGGTGTATATTTACAGAAGTTCTGTTTACTATCTAGCCAGGAGATGGCTCTGTCTAGCCATTCCCAAAGTACATCAACATTTCTGAAGCTAGAGAGAATTAATATTCCTTTGGAAGTGTGTTTAAAACTGGTATTTTTATGCGTTTCATGAATTTCAGGATACCTCTAGGGAAAAGCTTGACCAAGAAGAAATTCTGAATAGAATTACAGTAAGAAAAATGGATGCATGTGGACATACTTGCCTGTAACTGGAGATCTGTTTGTGGAAGGCCAAGATAAAGGCCTTACAGTATCCAGAACCTGGCTACAAAAGCCAAGTAAAGCACTCACGAGGTTGACTTGCTGCTGGAAACACAGCCTTTGGGCTGAAACATAAACAACTGCAAAGCATAGTTTTCTTATTTCTCTACAAGTGGTGTTGCACCTAGAAGCTACTTCCACTGATCTTAGATTAAAATAATGATGGTACATGCTGAGTGGCCTCATGCTGTTAAGCCACTGAGATTTCAGTCCATGTTACTCACTAGAAGAGATAATGGAGGGCTACTCATCCACTCTTTGGTACTTAGTGGTCCAGTACAAGAGTGGGTGACCCAAGAGGCAGGAATAAACACAGTTGTACTAAACTGGAGCGATAAGACAAATAATTGGGAAGACCCATCTTCAAAGAGTGGTTGTTGACCATTGTCTCTTTAATATGCTGCAGAAAGCGAGGGGAGCACATGATGAGAGTCTCAGTTGCTGCACAGAGTGGACTATGACATGAAAGAGGTGTAAGGTGTATGTAGGTTTTATATTTAAAGGACTCACCTTCGGGAACAGATACAACCTGATACAACCTGACCATGAATTGTAATTCTGAAGTATTAATACAGATGCTGATGATCACGATTCTTGCATCACCATACTCTTCTGTCATCTGAATGTGCACAAGTGAATCCTTACTGATTAGGTCAGGTGAAGTAACTACTGGGTATCTTGTCTAGAGTTGTGGCCTCTTACATCAAAGAAAGCCATGTGTTTTTGCTGATGGGCAGTAGATTTTTAACTGTTACTTTTTTTTTTCTAAAATCAAGTTAAAACCAGGTAATTGGCTAGTCTAAAACTTCTTACTGTTCTTCTGTTTGTCTTCTCTGTTGCATTGCAGATGACTTGTATAATTTAGAGCCACTTTGATGGATCTATAGAGTAAGTCACCAAATATGGGTCTCTTTAAGTGGAAGATTTCTGTCCAGTTGTACTCTTCACTGCTAACAAATGTTGCCAATACTTTGCATATTCAAACATTACTGAAAAAGGAGGAAACTGCGATTTCCAGCCTCTAAGGCTTCAAGTGAAGTCGTTGTCAGGATTCTTATGTTCCAGGCACAAAAAAGCCATGTGATGTATTTGAAAGTATTGTGGTAAGATTGTCTTTAAATGGCCAAAAATCATTAATTTTTAGTTCTTAATATTTGGTGACATTTTCATCAGTATTTAATGCTGAGATATCAGCCTTCAATTTGTAAACAAAAATCTATACATTCAAATTCAGGCAAATTTCTACTGAAAAGACAAAAAGTATAAGCATTTTAATGTTGCAATAAATATGGCAATGTGATAGATAGCATCTGTTCTCTGGAGATAAAACTCAAGTTAGGATTTCTGAAAGTCGTTGGTTTTCTGTTTTTCTTTATTAGCTGCTTCCTTTAGAGACAAGATGATTTGCATTTTTCTTGAAATTAAGATGCCTATGTGATCTTAAGATAAAAATCTCAAATTATTCAACACTTCTGGGAAAGCATGGCTAGTAAATATGAGCAACTTTGGCATTGTTATTGTCCCAGCTTCTGAAAAACTGGACTTCTTTGTGAGGTTTCGATATCATTATTTTTGGATTGGTTAGGAGACGTGAATTTAGCTGTTGGTTTGTTGTTTGGGTTTTTTTTCCCCAGGGCTTCCATGGAACTGAGTAGCTTTTGTGCACACAAGGCTGACTTGTTTGGATGCTTTTTTGCCTTTTTTTTTTTCTTTTTCCCCTGAGACTTGATACTAAAATATTTATTTAATAACACTCAAGTATTTCTGACCTCGTATAAAATCTGTATGGCTGAATGGTCTTCTATAAATGTTTTGCAATGTGACGAAGTATGAAGATCTAATCAGTAGAGGGAGCTGTGTGGAAGACCAATGTTTTTTCCCTTTCTGTGTACTCGAATTAATTTTCCTCACCCTCTTTAATCCTTCTACTGTTTGTAGCTGTGAAGTAGGATGATTTCACAGCTACCTCATGAGCAGCTGAGACATCCTTATTACCACTCATCTTAGAGAAGGGTGGGACAGTCAGGTGGGAAGGAACATACACAGTCATGTAAAAGATAAGTTATTCTGAACTCTCGGCACATCTAAGCACAAGAAGGTCTAGAAAGCAGACTTAAGCTTATTGGGAATCTTTCATTTACTCCTTCTGAGTCTTCTAACTCTATGAGAATAAGTGTGGTTTTTAGTGCAGCACTGTGGTATAGAAGGTTTGCATTAGTAAGCTCTTCACTTGAGATTCACAACAGCTGGTTGTTGAACATGTCACTTTGCCAAAGTTAAAATAAGAGATTTAAGAAAGAAGCTTTTTCTTGTAACTTGTGCTTGCATGTAATTAGTAGGTTTAAACTTTTCCATCTGCATGATTGTTCTTTTGCGTTACATAAGTCTTCAAGAACAGGTTTAATTACCTAATTAAGGCTATGGTTATTATTTCCTGTGGAACATTTTAACTACAAATAAAATCTGAGGTGAAGTATCTAATGTTGAAGGAGAAGGTTTGTTCTGCGATTTTGCAGCCATTTATGCTGGTGTAACTTGGTAAATGTTTCCATATGAAACCCCGAGGAGCAGAAAGTCTTATTTACATATATCCACCCACAGGAACAATTCCTCTAAAGGTAGCCTGCAGAAGACATTTTTGAAGTAGCTCTCAACCCACCTTTGCTTCGTACCTTCAAGTAGGAGGCCTAAAAATTGCTGCAGTTAAGTGGTATATATTTTTTAAATAATTGTTTCTTGCCTTAGGTACAAAGAGTGTTGGGTTAGTTACCTAGATCTTCATGGACTGGTGGTCAGATTCTTCACAGCATGTCTTTTTGAAGGTTTACCAAGATATGGGACAAGAAATGAAATTTCTCCCAAATTTACATCGCCGAATTGTTAAAAGGTATTAATTAGTTCTTTAATGACTGAAAAGAAATTATTTTAATATGTTAGGATTTTCTTCATGATGAGAAAATGCTAAACACTTTTCCTTTCTCCAAGTTCTGGATTCTCAGGGAAGAAGTTGATATTTCAAATGAGATGCTGAAACCTGGAAGCAGTTTTGCTGAAATGCTTTTCTGGTTCTTCAGAATTTAGACTTTTCAAGAGAGCAGTGGCTTTTTATGTGGGGAAAATGCTCTCTTCTCTATCTCTCAACCCTCAAGAAAATCCAAATCTAAATCTTTTTTTTTTTTCCAGCTCTTTGGTCAACAACAACAAAATGACAATGGCACAAGCACTAACACTTGCACAATCACAAGAACTGAAGCTGTAGTGTGAAAATTATTTGAAAATAAAAAAAAAGTTACTCAGAAAAGGACACCAAATGTCTAGCCCACAGACTGCTTTTATGAAGTGGAGACAGCCACGTTCTCCTTTTCATACTAAAGTAGGTGAAGCAGATGGACCGAGTGGTTTGGCAGAAGCAGAAAGTTTTATTGTTGGAAAGGATTAGAGTTTAGGAATTTCAATTTAGTGGCTTGCACACGCCCTTCTGACTATTTACTTATTAATTATTTTAATAAGGATGTGGTTTGCGATGCAGAATTTCTTGAGGGGGTTTTTGGAGAGGTAGGCTTGCTTGACAATTTAATTCATATGTGCTTAATGCTATTCACTGAAAATGCAGCACAGACAAGCTCCAAAGATGAGCTCCAGAAATATTTCTCTGGCTGAGGAGAGGAATATCCATGACTTGTTTGCCCTGGTGAAGTGACTGTGGTCACAGATACGTGCTTGCTTTCAGGCTTTCCAGTGACTGGAAGAGTTGTGATGGAAACAAAACCAGATCTTCATGCCACTCACCAAAACGAGCGTGAATCTGCACACTCAGTAAGCCTGTTGCAGGGCTGGCAATGAAAGGTACAAACCTTTTTCTTCTTTGTTGGTGAAGCTTTATAAAATACAAGTTTTGTGGATGGCTCTTGGTCCAAGTGGAAGAGGATTTGCTTTTCCTTCAATAATGTGTGTCTGGAGCACAGCAAATGAGGCACCTGGAGGACCTGTGTCACCTGGCTGCTAGGTTAGTGCTTTATGAAAAACAGTTATGGCTTTACACAGACTATAGCTATTTAGGCTCTAGCCATAGAATAAGATAAAGAAAAAGAAAGAAAAAAAACGCAACAAAACCAACCAAACAACAATTTAAGGCTTGTTAAGCTTGGCAAGGATTTCAAGTTAATTCCTTTCAGGTCAAACGCATCTTGTACCCACGCAAATAATTAAGAAAGTTATCAGAAGCCTGCTTGCATGAATTACTCTGAAAACAAATTTACTGAATACAGAATGAATTATTCCACCATAAAATACGTGGAGGTACTTCTTAGAATAAACTATTTTGCATCTTTTAGCTGTCAGCTTAGTCTTTTAAATTATGTTATTACTTACTTGTCTCAGCCTGTCTACTGTTGTGTCCTTAAGTGCTCTGGAATCATCTTGCCTGTGTGTATATATGTTCATATACACACATGTAGAGTATATCTTGCATATATGTATCGCGAGGGCATGCCGCTGAGCGGGTTGTTGTAGCTCAGTCTGTGTACTCTGCTTCCCTGTTGTCCTGGCTCAAGATCTTTCTCTCCCTGCAATCCAGAGTCCTATTGTGAGAATAGTAACCCAAGTGTTGAGATGACTTCATTTTACATCTTTTATATGAAAGAGAGGGAGTGTGTCTGGATCAGTATTGCCGTGAAATCATAAAAATTGAGATGACCTTGGGGAGAAAAATTGTAAGGCCTGTATGTGGTCACTTCGAATAGAAAGACTGATGATGGTGCAGGTCCTCCTTTTGCCGGGCAGGCTGCCAGGGATATTGCTGCCATCACAAAATAGTGGAGGGAACTGCTGGAACCTGGGGGACCAGGGTCCTCGAGACCAACACAGCAGGGTTTGGGGAGCAGAAGTAGGAAAGCATGGTGGTATTTCTCTGGCTCCTGCCCTCTGTCCCCAAAAGCAAAGCACTTCAAATGGGCAAAACAGAGAAAATGTGGTTGTATTGCTTCCATATTAATTTTCTAATATAAAAGAAGAGGGAAGGGAAGGCAGTCTCAAACAACCTCCGATGTGTGGTCAGACCTCTCTTCCCAGTACTTTTCACTTCTTGTGAGTAGTTCTAGTGATTTATGTGGCTTAATGGAAGTTGTTTTCTGTTGCCTTCCCCTTCCCTGGTCTGTGCAGTAGCACCTTGTGTTTTAGCCTAGGGCTGTGGGCCTCCCTGAGAAGCTTTCCTCTCATTTCTGAATCCTTGCTCAATCTACTGCATTGGTGTTGGCTTTTTCCCAACACCACCAGTGCTGACTGTGCTGCTTGTTTATCTCATCGGACTTCATTAAAATAAAGCTTCAGTATAATTTTTAGGCTATTCGGTAGATCAGTGCTGTTTGCATCTAAAGCAGTCATATGTCACTGATATTCCAAAGTTTAACTGAAAACAAAGATCCTTTCTGATTTTTGTCAGGGACTGAAGTTCTGTTTGAAATTTACCCTTGAACAGCTTTTGCGCCCTTTGCACACTTCACATTTTCTTCGGTATCTTTTTTTCTTCTGTGAGCATCTGTTTCCAGATCCAGACTGTCTGCGTTAGCTCATCCTGTTCACCTGAATCCCCTCTTCTGCTCTTGGGTGTCACAGCTGCTTGTTGGAACTGGGGGATGGGGATAGGGAAGGAGGTTGGTTGTTAAATCTCTTCCATCCTTTAGCTGGCAGGAAGACGATGATTCATCCTGTTAGCTTTGACTTGGAATATTTCTAGACCCCAGATGTGCATTCCCAGTGTTCCCAGATTGGCTGCACTTCCTTGGAAGCAGAAGCTGTGAGGGAATGCAATAGACGCATCCAAGTTTAGCAGCACAAGAGCTATGTAAATGCAGCTATATCATAGCTGGCCCGAGCTGAATATCCAGCTGCACTACATCATGTGGATTTATGAGCCTGAATCTCCACTAGCTCATGAACCTCTGCTTCTGATCTGTTGCTTGGTGTAGACACGCACATCTTAGCAGGCTTCATCCACTCAGGGATCTGGTCTGAGATGGTAGTAACTCTGTGTATCTTGCCATTTCAAGTACTGGTTCTTGAGCTATGATGGACAAGGAACCCAACAGCCATATGGCAAAGGGCATGTTGCCTAATGCCTTATTGTCTTCACTGACTCCATCTGCAGTCATATCTAAGTTTTGAACCTCCAAACTCCTGGATGGACTACTCCAGTTTTCCATTTTGAAGCACTCTCACAAGAAATGAGTGGGCAACTCTGAACCTTAACCTACAAAGGGGGATGCAACACTTTCTCTTTACTAAGCCCACGAAGTGAGCTCTCTAGCAAGACTTTTCTTAGGGAGAAGTGCTTAGAAGGTGATGAGCAACATGAGAAAAACCAAATGGGTAATGATAGAGTAGCTAAAGGTAATGACTTTGATGAAGTGATCAGCTCTTCTAGGTAAGTGGTAACTATTTTAGAAAATCTAATCCAACAGTTTCTGATAAGCCTTTGCTTTGCTTTGTTCAGTTCCCAGGACTATCCTGGCTTGCTTATATATTACACTATAAAGTTAGGCATGTAGTAGTTTTAATGAATACTTATTCCTACGTCTTGATCCAACGAAGAGATGTTTCATTGCAAAATCTTATTTCAGTGTTTTGTTACTTTTTCCCCAAGTAAAGTTACAAAATGACAGGTTGCACTGCAGCTAAAGTAGTGTTGTCAGGGAGAATCATCTAGATGCTTACTGATGAGATCTTGGCCAAGCTTTTGATGATAGAGCTGTTTTGTCAGTCAGGTCCATGCTTATGTATGTATTGGAAGAGTGGTATTAAATTAACTGTTTTCCTTGAGTTAAAAATTACATGTGCATCTTAGCCTGCTGTCCCGTAATATTCTCCTATAAAGCTTGCCATAATCCAGTGCACAATGGCATGATAATTAAATGCTCTGGAAATTACTTGTTTTAAACAGACGTATGCAACATAGGTGGATACTCATGACTCTGAAGTGCATTTAGCACTTACTAAACTTGAAGTCTTAACACTAGCTTTTTGTCTTTTGTAAAGCCTGCTAAACATTGTTAGATCCCTGAGGATCATGGATTGTTTTTAATAGTACTACTGGCTTGGAATTTCTTCGAAAGGGAGAAATTAATGTGTTGCATCCACTTGCTAATGGAGGGAAATGGGTAGATGGATAGTCCCTGGTAAGCACTGGCGTAATGAACCCTTCCTTCGGCGTGGGTTTAGAGCATCCTCTGGCAGAGAGCTGTAGTGGGTGGCTGGGGAAGTACAACTGATGGGACCAAGGTATGCAGCTTGGTATTGAAACGTTTTCTATTTCAAAGTGTGTACACCTAAAACAACCTGTTTACAGAGGTACGAAGACTTATCTGTACAGATTGCCTCTGACACTCAAGAGTTGAGAGCTAAAGAAACTGGGCAGCTCTAGAGGAGGGACTGCTGGTGTACGTGTTAGTTGTGCAGCTATACCAGTACTCATCTGGTAGACTTAGCACAACTGCTTGCCTTTAAGCAAGAAAGAGAGTCCTTTCTGAATATATTTGATCAAAACAAGAGCAGTGTTTTTCTTAGGGCTTGCTAGCATAAATATTTAAAACATCTCCTACCTGATTCCTCCAGTTTTGTCTTCTTTATTCCTGTTCTCTGAAAAGCAGGTTCTTTCATGAAAGATTGCTCCTTCTAGAGAGAAAGCAGGTACTAATGTTTATAGATAAAAGATTATCTAAGAGATCAGAGAACTGTGTGTTTTGCTGTACTCCTGTGACTAATTGAAAGATAATGCAGCAGAAGGGAGGTGGGAGAGGACAAAAGAGAGGAAGAGAGACTACCTGTGTGCAAGTCACAACTGCAAGCTGTACTTCTTTGCTGCCAGGGGCATGGAAGCAGAGGGTATATAAATGTGCATTAGCTGAGATGGAGTAAAGCCCTAAAACAAAACTGCTCTTAACTTGTGTGTTTTATCCACATCAGCCTGTCAACAGAGGAGATTAGGGGTTTATTTTACCCTGGTCAATTTTAATAAAACAACAACATGCCTTGTGGTATGAGGGGGGATACTTGTGTTGCTGCCTGTTGGCTAAGGTGACGGAACTGCAGCCTCTTCGAGATGTCGTGTGTTGGCATAAACTGCTCTTACAGCTTTGCTGCTGGGACAGGTGGAGAATCTGTGGGGCTCTACTGATACGGTATAACTGCCTGGGATACAATAATATGATAGGTTTCGTTTGCCCATCCCATGCTCTTTTTAGGCATGCTTGCATATACCAAGCATGGGAGGTCCAAGTGAAAGTTTCCTTTTCGCTTCTGAAGAGAGAGTAGCTAGCAAAAAAAAAAAGCAATTCCTTCAGAGAAGATTGAGTCTAACCCCTATCTGAATTTAAACTGCTTTCTAGAATTAAAACTTAATTTAACCGTAGCCCGTTTGTACTTTCAACAGACAGGTTGTAGAGTAGACGGCCTTGGTTTGCTGTGGGTCACTTGTTTACTCCTATGTGTAAACTGTGGCCTGTTGATCAGACAGGAAATGTTTTGGGTTGAATAGCTTCCTGTCAAGTCCTCTTTCATGTGAAAATGAAGCTTCTTTGCTGTTGCAGTCTTTTCTGGCAAGTCTTGTTACCTGTGTCTCAAGGGTTACAAGCTAGCAGGTCGAGGGAACTATACTGCAGCCATTCAAAAGAAATTGCAGAGCTCTTTCCAAAGGATGCTGCTCCATCCAAGCAGATGGTTGGCCTGAATTAAAAACAAGACTGCGACTCTGGGACATTGCTCCGAAGAGAGTGGGGGGAGAGCTAAGTGAAAGGGAGTTTTGAAAGATGAATGACTTGCAGCCTTCTTGTTCTCAGGGCAGGAGAATTTTACCTGAAACATATGGTTTATGTGCAAGGAAAGGTCACAGATCAAATGCCGGGAAAGGTCTGAGGTTAGTCATCTAAGATCTAGATAAGGGTTCGTGTATTCAGCGCTGATGCAAACTGACAGAGATGTTGGATGACCGTGTTATGCACCTTAACTTGTGTGATCTATATGATGTGATCATGTGGTAACTGGAGAATGACCAGTTGGTCCATGCTGACTGTGCCCAGTCTTCTTGCCTTCATTCCATAAAGCAAGATAACAAATAAACCCCATGTCCCTTTAATTATCTGAGGGAGTACCGACTCTCCTGCCTATGTGGCTGGTGTGTCAGACAAGCAGCTAATCAACAGATCTGCTCTTCCAAATGTCCACTCCTGCAAGTTCTTCTCCGTAATGCTCCTGTTCATGTGTTTCTCCTACAGGTAGGAGGGTTGCAGGTTTGTGGGATATAAGCAAGTCCTACTGGCCCTGACTCCCTCCCACAGCAGGTTATTTCGACTTTATACTATAGTAGCCCTGTTTCTCCCTTGGTCAGGTACGGGCTTCTCTGTACCTAGGAAAACATGGGGACCTGCTTTGGGAGTAGAGACACACGTGATGGATTTGCTGCATTTCACACGACTTTTATTACCAGCTTTTCATTTGCCTGGTGAAGACTCTGACCTCTGCATGAAAAAGTCTGTTGGATAGTGATGTCATAGAGAACTTGGCAAAAATCAAAGCATTTACAACATCTATATCTTTGAAGTGCCTGTTTAATAGTGCCATTGTCATGCCAGTTGGAGGCAACACTTCTCTTTGCAATTGAAAGGCTCAGCAGAGCTAGCTGATAAGCGCTGGTGCCCTGCTGGGAAATTGACCCTTTGAACTGGGAAGAATCCCTCCAGATAAGCAAGTAATGGAATTTTTATCAGGCCTTCCTTTTTATTGTAGCATGTTTAGAGTTGTCAGTCTTTCTATGCAGAAAAAAATGTTTTCTCTCTGGTCAAGTACGTGTGTGGTTAATGTAATATTCACACTTTAAAAATGCTGCTTCCAGGCTTGGAAGGAACAGCCACTCCGTGTTCTCACAGAACAGAAAGGAAGCAATGACGATGTAGCTTAAATAACAAAAGTACGTTGATTGAAGGGGCAAACTTGCTGAGCATCCTAACTCTCAAGGGAAAGGAGAGAAGTTGTGAGGATATTCTTAGTTAGCATCTTCACAGGACAGATACAGTTTTTTTCACTGTTAACATAACTTTTTAAAAAGAGTTAGGAAATATATTTAACAAACTTTTGTTTTCATTTCATTACAGAAATAAATGTTCTCTTCTGCATTAGACCTCATAGATCCATTTGTGTCTAAAAATACGGCATTTGTCTCAAAAACATAACAAAGTTAGCAAGCAAAGCATTGTTAAGCACTAGGCTGTTTCTGTGCGGGTGAGAATCTGCTTTCACTTAAAGCAACGATCAGGCTTTTTGAGGCTTTTCTCTCTAAGCCATAAAACTGAACCATTAGACTTCTTGTCTCAAATCTCGGTACAAAAAAGGCAAAGAGAAGGAAACTCAAAATCAGACTTGACCTGGTTTTGAGCTTCATTGTGTCCCTGTCTTGGACTATTGGTGTTTCCAGTGTGACCATCCCAGGAAACCACAGCGGGAGTCCTGGGGAAAGGCTGCTGTCATCTGTGGGAGCATTTGAGTCGGCTTTGCGTGTTCTGGCCCGGGATGTTGCATATTCAGCCTGCGCAATCTGTTTGGCAAAGCAGCCGTCTCTGGCAGGCTACACATCTAATACAGATGGTTTGAGTTGTGAAGCTTGAGCCAATAACAGAGAAGATATGGCTCTATTAAATATATCAATCTGGACAGATCCATCTCGTGGACAACCTATAGAATAAAAGGAAACTGTAAGGAAGGGTGTTGCAAAGTGATGTGGGAAGCGGCTGCCTTTGCAGTGGGGGACGGCACACATTGCTCTGAGTACAAATTAATCAAGTTCAGGCTGACATTCCTTCGTGTCAGGTTTCCTCTTTGGTCTCCCTAAGACACTGCTGCAGTGGAAAACCTTTCTTTCCAAGTAGTTTTATCCCACTTAATTGCTCTTTAAAATGTGCTCTATTCCTTGCTAACAATATAGCGCTGCTGTGCTATATTAATGAATTTGGAATTTAAAGAAGGGGAGCAAGGGCTGACATATGGCAAATACATGCTTTAGTTCTGGTAAGCACATGATTTTGAGGATAAACAAAGCTGTTTCCTTATCCTCAGCATGAACTTATTTTGTTTTGCTGATAATGAGAAAAAATTAACACTGTTAAACGTGATTGAAAACAGTGGTATCCTCTTAAATTAATGTCTGTATGAATGACATCGAAAGTCTCTTTGCTTCTTTGCATTTACTCTAAACTAGAGTTCTTTTCTAAGTGTAAGATACATTAAAAAAAAATCATCCTGCCTCCCAAAAGTAGTTTCAAATCTCTCTGATTTTGTTTTCTTTCCAGTCTTGTAACAATGATCTTTTTACATTTCTTTCTCAAATGTGTATAGCTAAAAACTATTTTTATAAAAAAATGGATTCTATCAAAAAGTTTCCAAATGATGGAAAAGTTTCTAGCAGTATTTTACAACGTAGATGTTTTGCGTTGAAGTTTCTAACTGCTTCCAGCACTTGGGTTGGAGTAAATCATAGTTCCAAAATGTTGTTTTATAAGGAAATATGCGTAAGCTTAAAAATTGAGGGAAGGCAGCAATTCTACTATTCCGTGTTCTAAATGTATTTGTTAAAGTCAGTGGAAGATTTCTAAGAAGCCCAAGACTACCTGTGTCTGAGCAGTGTTTCATGTAGCAGTAACTGGTCCCCTGGCCCTGAGACCAGGTGCCAAGCTGCCCAAATCCATGTTGCCTGTAGCTGCACCTCACTGTGCACCCCACCACATATGTGCCCTTCACAGAGACGTCACTCTGTGGATTGTCTTTTTTTTTTCCATTTAACATGTCTGAGATATGCATCAGGGAGCTGAGAGTGAGTGTTGCATGTGTTGGGGTACTACATGAAAGCATGGGGCGAGTGCTTCAAAGGCTTTTCAAGCTAGCACTGGAAGACTGTGGAGGAAGAGTGGAGAAACCCCAACTCAACTCTTTTCTGACCCACCCAATAGGGACAGTCTGTGACCTCTCCTATATCCCACATGCTGTGTCCAGTAGTGCTCATTGCTCAAAACCATGCCATAGAGCATAGCGCCAGGGAAATGGTGTAGGTGACTGCAGGCTAGTGCATGAGCTTGTGCCCTGGCCCTGTTTAATTTCCTATTGCAGAAACAGCTGGAGCATCCTTCCTGTTAAAGGAGCACCAAGGAACTCTAAGTGCCTCTTGGCTGTAGTGGCTGCCTATGTTTGGTACTGCATAGACTGCAGCTACACCAAAAGCTCGTGGCTCTTGTCTCACTTGTCCTTCCAATCCATGCTTCAATGCGAGTGCTCTGCAGTGCCCCTGAGCTGGGAGCTTAAGGCTCTCAGCATGGTCTTCTAGCACAAGTGCTCAGTATGACCTGCACACTACAGCTGTCCACTCAGTCTGCTCCTGGGGGCTTCCTTTCTGGTGACTACCTGTCTGCAAGGGGACTGTGGACCAGGAGTCCCCCCCCCAGAACACCATTCTGCGCTATAAAATAAATATGCAGATAGATTATTATGCATATACATGAGAAGTTAATCTAGGGTGTAAAAAGCACCTCCTTATCTCAGCTTTTCTGTGATGGGAAACCCTCTCTGGCACTGAACTGAGATCAGTGGTCTGTCCATAAGAAAAGTCTGACAGTTACTGCCTTACAATACTGTTGCAGAGGTAGCATCGTCTCTAAGTCTTTACTGAAGCAATTCTAGCAGAGAGTCTCACTGAAATCATGGGGAGGGAGGCTGGGGCCATCAAAACCGGGAACCTAGTTTATTAAGATCTCTGGCATAACCTATATTTGTTCTCAGTTTTAAAGACAAGACCCCTTTTACTAAAAAGTCCAACCTCTGAAATGGCATCTCTCCACCAAATCTGAAAGATGTCTTTGTGCTCTGGAGTTATGGGAGGAGGAGAAGAAAAGAGTATGCAATTTGGCGACCTTTTGTGATTTTATTTTTTTCCTTTATTATGTAAAATAGAGAGGTGACATATCCTTTCTTAGCTGTTTCCATGGACTGAGCTGTAGATGTGAAATTGTTTGACTCCTTGTTGCTAATGTGATGATGTTCTCCTATAAAGTGACTGTTTGATCAACAGCACAGAAAAAGCAGTGGAGTGTTTTGTGCTTCTTTGTCATTCTTATTAATATTGTCTAATTTCTTCTAACATCTCTTATACGAGTGTTCTAGCTCTGCTCTTTGAAACAGTTGTACAACTGTGATGGTAATTAGATCAACTTCAGTGACCAAACTTGGCCCACTCTCCCCAGAGGGCTTCCCCTGTTCTGCTTACATTGCTGCCTAGGAGGAGGGGAGAGCTATGCAGAGCAAAACATGTTATTTAGCTGGAAAAACAGATTCTGTTGCTGCGTTAGACTTCTAGAGAAGAGATGGGCATGCTGAAACCTTTACTAATCAAGTTCTAATCATTCAGAATCATGGAATCGTAGAATGTTAGGGGTTGGAATGGACCTCCGGAGATCATCTAGTCCAAACCCCTGCCAAAGCAGGATCACCTAGGGCAGGCCACATAGGAACGCATCCAGGAGGATTTTGAAAGTCTCCAGAGAAGGAGACTCCACAACCTCTCTGGGCAGCCTGGGCCAGTGCTCCGTCATCCTCACAGGAAAGAAGCTTCTCCTCAAGTTGAGGTGGAACCTCCTATGTTCTAGCTTGTACCCATTATTTCTTGTCCTCTTGCTGGGCACCACAGGAAAGAGACTGGCTGCTTCCATTTGACACCCACCTCTTAGATAATTACAGGCATTAATAAGATCCCCTCTCAGCCTTCTCTTCTCCAGACTAAACAGTCCCAGTTCTCTCAGCATTTCCTCTTAGGAGAGATGTTCAAGTCCCTTCATCATTCTCATAGCTCTCCGTTGAACTCTTTCCAGTAGATCTCTGTCTCTCTTGAATTGGGGAGCCCAAAACTGAATACAGTATTCCAGGTGTGGTCTCACCAGGGCAGAATAGAGGGGGAGGAGAACCTCTCTAGACCTGCTGGACACAGTTTTCTTAATGAACAAACTAAGCTAATCATTGTCAGTATTTCATGGATGCTGCTTTGTAGATGGTATGAGGCAGCTGCGCTTTCAGCATTCTTGCATTGTTACCTCTTACCACGCAACATGTTTTCTTGTAAAATAACTGTAGTTTCTCTGAAAACTTCAATGGTGTCACATCAATTTCTCCACTGTTCTGAAAAGCTTTTCTTTGTCTCCACTGAAGTGTCAAAGTAGTGAAATGCTGAAAATACTGTGATGCACTATTTTACAGTATTGTCAAATTTGTGTTCAAATAAATAATGGATCTTTACAAGATGAGATAGCGTGAACCCATCTTTCAGATGAGGAAAGCTGATGAAGAATGTAAAGATTCTACTAGGGATTTGTGAGAAGTCACAGGAAGGGGACACTAAACCTTGGTCCATATTCGAGGAGTTGAGTTTGTATCGTGCACTCTGTTTTCATGCTGTGTCTTTCTTTAAAAGTTCTCTATAGAGGTAATGATACAGAAGCTTCGTTCTGTCTTGTAGGTCAGAACTGAAAGGGTGATGTACAAGTGTCTTGCTAGAATATGTGACTAGGTTTGTTTGTTTGGCCGTGGGTACACTTGGTACTGCTTAGAGTAACTAAGAAAACATACAGTTCTGCCTTAGGTAGTCAGAGCTCTCCCAAAAAACAAGTGTCCACAATTCCAAGAGATTCAGTCTTTCCCAGGACAGACTATGTGCTTAATGATTGCCTTGCTGTTCCAAGCAGAAATTGGCTGTCTAAACGAGGGGATTTGCTTTGGGTTCTCATTAAACGTTGTAGGCCGTAGTGTGACACGCGATATGCCCCGTGGCGTGTCATGCACTACGATGCTAATCAACATTCGATACCGAAAGAGGAGAGCAGCTGCTCTGCAGTCAGCATGTCTGAACAGTCCCACACCCAGCAGGGTATCGCTTAATTTACCCTAATGGCTAAAGAACTGGCCTCATAACACTTATGTAAATGAGGCTAATGATCGGTGGGGAAAAAAAAAAAGCAATCTCGTTTTCATTTATTCATAGAGATAGGTATAATTGGAGGAGTAGCTGGATCCAAAAACGTGCTCTCCGGCATTTATTTGTTGGTAGTGCAAAATGTGAACGGTTTGTTCTGCTGTTTGTCTCTTGTGAAGTTATTAACTTCCCATAGATGTTGAAGTATGTATACTCTTAAGTTCTCATTCGGAGAGTTGCAAGGCTTAATGGGCAAAAGCTACAGATAATTGCATCTCCTAAACTTAACTCAGTCATTTTCACTCTGTGGTAACGGACCTCTGTTGAAAATCTGCTGCTGGGAGGATCAACTTATTGATTCTGGTTTTTTGACTTTATTCCATTAGCTCCACTGTCTTTCGTAGATTAATCAAGAGAAGGCAACCTCTCCATTGCAGCTGTGGCAGCTGAGTAATAAGAGTGTACTTAAGTATGAAGGTCTTCTTTTAGCATCTGAACTGTAGAGTGCTGGATGTCTTCTTCCATTTCCCCTGGTGTTCTTCCTCATTTGTGAAGTCTGTGAGTCCTCTTGCAGGTGTGTCATCGCAGTGGCACAGCTGATGCTTGATCTTTCATATTTTGAAGATTCAGTCAGTTACGGTGGTGTAGTCTAATGGTATCAAGTGGCAGTTGATCCAGCTGCAATTTTAACAAATCATCGTCCGCTCGGGTACTTTAGAGGGTGCCAGGTGTGTGCTTCTGACCCTACATTATAAGCTGGGTTTGGCTGTGCAGATTTCTCCGAGAGTAGTCTTTACTGAGTGAGGTGTAATGAAGAGGTAAATCTAGCCTTAATCACATTTACAAGAGGAAGCTTGAGTAACACTTGAGGTCCTGTGGTCCTGACACAGAGCCAGTCCGGGTTGTTTTCTGTAGTTTAATGTGGTGCAAACTAGCTACGTAAAATTCTGTGAGAGCCAGGTTCACTCCAGCTGAGCAGGCACCTCTCTGGACCTTTTCATGGTAACTAAGTCTTGCCAAATTTTAGATGTTATCTCTTCAGCACACCAAGAATTGATTGAGAAAGGACTTTCTAATCCAACTGCAAAATGACACCAAGTTGGTTGAGAAAGCAGTGGCACTGATCAAAACAAGGTCAGGATTCTCCATTCTATAGCAGAAGTCTTCTTAATGAAACTGTAGCTAATTGAACTAGGAGCTTATATCACGCTGGAGGTATGTGAGGGGATATCTGCTGATGAAAGCCAACTGTCCAAACCTAAAAAGGGATTCTTGCCCAAATCCCTACCTTGCTTTTTGTTGCAACAGGTGTTTCTTGCTTTAAAACTTGCTTGCTGCAAGATTCAGAGTACCTTCAGAAGACTGAAGATCTTATTATGATGTGGCCGGGCCACCTCATAATGACAAACCAGCTGTCAATCAATTGCATTTAGAAAAACAATGTAACTATCACTGAATTATCACTGACTCATTACTTCAGCATATCAGGGCAGGAGAATGATGAAGGAGTACCACTGAAGAGAAAGTAGATGATGAGTGAGGAGGGAGGGATGCGTGTAGCACAAAAATCCACAGATTACATCAAGCTGGAGAGTCATGTGTATATGGCTGTTGTGAAATATTTGTTTTCATCTATCCTCTGCTTAGTAATTGTCTGAAAGTTAATCTTGTCTTAGCAATAATTGTTGTAGATAAGCAAGCGAGTCAGGAAAATATGCAAGTTTACAGGTACTAAAGAGCTGAAAACTTAAAATAATGCTAAACGTACATGAATATTCTCACAACTTTTTATAGACTCTGTATGTGACAGCTACCATTTCTCAGACCTGAAAAAATGTCATACCTTGACAAATCACCTATCAGACATATCTGAACTCATATCAAGCATCTCTGATATTCACAGGTTTTAATTAAGAAAACCTGATTGGTTGAAATTAAGGGTTTTGCCTTGAGTTGACATTGCTATCACAAATATTTGCTTTCTAAACCTGTTTAAAAGATACCAAAACATTATATAGTGGAAAGATTGGATTTTTTTTTCTGTCTCATCCTGAAAATGATTGAACTTTTTTCTTAGAAACTGCAGAATTGCAGAAATTAATCTTGGACTGTGTTTGTGAAAGTGGCCTGACACTTGAGCAGATTCCCTCAGCCTCTGATGTTGGAACTCATAGCAACGGTGAAATGCTTCACTTCATAGTAACTGAATGTAAATATATCCTTAAAAATGGGGAGTGGAGGTTGTCTGTTCTAGAAGTATGCGCTGTCTGTGGCCATAGATTGCATTAGCACTTCTTCACTTCCGTTAAATTCTGGTACACTTTCAAAATTAGGTGTTGTTACTTCAGGGCTACATATCTGAAGGAATCCATCCTCCTGCACAAGCTGGTAAAAAAAGCTGGGACATACTGGCAAGCCCAGGTGGGTGTAGCTTAAATCTCAGAGGCTTCCAGCTCAGTATCAGGTGTCCGGTATTGTCAAGCAGTTGCTGTTTCAGCAGCTGACGGCACCATGAGGACTTAAGGATAAATGGATGCTTGCACAAAGGTCACTCATGTCAAAGGTACCGGTTGAGTCTTCTTAAAACAATCTTAATTTGTGTTGTGTGCTTCATACATAAGGATTTTCATTACTGTGAATGATCTAAAATCTGCTACGCTGAAAATATGCTTATATAGTCTTAAGAGTCTGCAAACGTTTCTATAAATACAGTTAAAAAGCATACGTATGCATTGGAGGCTCCAGATTTGTCTGTAGTAAATGTCGTGTTGGTGATGAGGTGAAGCTTGGTATTTAGGAGACTTAAATTGATTTTCCTTGTTATAGTTACAATTAAATATCTTGCCAATCGGTGTGACAAGGGTGGTGATTGCTAGCTAAGAAAGATAATTAACTGAATTTCTATTTGAGTATTTGTTTAAGTGAGATTTTCACTACTATCCTGCTGAAAAGCAGGCAGAATTTGCATCTTGAACAGACACTGCCTTGAACTTCAAGTGCAGTGGAGATGAAGAGAAGGAAAGGAGCATTTTTATGTCTCCAACCACCTGATCCTAAGTGTCTAGCTCTGTGATGAAGTGAATACTTGGAGGAGAAATTTGACTCTTTCAAATGCCTTCAGACTGTCATCCTGCTAGGTCTGAGTTTTTTACTGATCTAGCACTTCTTGCCTAATCTTTCTCCTGAGTTCATTCCTGTGTGTCCATAATCCCAAAGGCACTTGGCAGGCACCTGAGAGATGTGCTAGTGAAACCATCTTCCCTGGTTGCCTTTTGATGTGGTTTTGATGTATCAGTGTAGTTCTAATAGCTAGCTACTGACCAGGAGTAGGACTGTCCTCCCATCCCCTCCCTAATACTGAAAATTGCACTCGACTCATCCTGCAATAAGAAAGTTCTGGAAACTAAACCACTGGAGAAATACTAATCATACTTAGACAAAAAGGAGACCAAAAAAAAAAAAAAAAAAAAAGGTGGAGGTGGGGAGGAAAGAAAAAAGAAAGCATGTAACCTCCCAAACTGGCATTCTTTACTCTGTTAAGCAGAAAACTTGTCTGAGTTTCTCAGAAAATGTACTGAATCATAATCCCCCTGGAAAAAAGAGACAACGAGCTTGAACCTTACATGTACAGCCCACATCTTATTTGGTCACACACAGTTAGATTAATGTTAGTAAGGTGAAGTTTGTACTAAGGACAAAACCCCTTAACATTGATTTTTAATTATCCAAGCATGTAAATGGGGGCTGGTTTGATGTCCGTTATAAATAACGTAATGGGTTACATTACAGCACTTCCACTGAAAAACAAGGCAGGGGAAATCTTTTTAGCAAGGTGTTAGTTTACAGAGATTTGTAACGTATTCAAGAAAGACACAGGAGCGAGGGGGAAACCTTCATGGCTCTCATAGAAGGAACTTTAGTTAGGTGGAGGATCTTCTCTTATTTCTCTCTTTTTGTCCGTTTTTTTTGTTTGTTTTGTTTTTTTTTTTTTCCAGGGCAGGAGAGAATAAAAAGGGGAAGGAGGAGATTTGAATTTCATTACTGTTTTAAGGCAGCGACTCGTAAAACTATGCATTAATACCTGAAGTCAGGGTGTCATTTGGATGCTTGGCTCATGACAAGCCTTCTTAAGCATGAAGAAAAACAAACCTTCTAAAAATCAAGAAAGCTACAGTAACAGTATTGGCAAAGAGCGTGAGCTGGCCAGATAGAAGAGCAATTAACCTCTATTGAGATAGAAACCGGCCCACCTTTGAAACAGGCTTTTTTGTTTGCTGAGCAAGAAGTCAGAGGACTGTTCCCAGGCATACCTGGCTGGAATGATTATTTAGCCATTGATGTTACTATGCAAAAGACTGAAACACTTATCTTTTTTTGGCGATGCATTTTGATAGAGTTTTGTGGCCTTTGGTCTTGACAGCTTATTGGTCTGGTAGTCTCTCTTTCTTGCAACTGCTGTATGACAGAAAGCTGGTAAATGTGTAATGTCTCTTGTTAACCACTTGACATATTTTACATCCTCCTTGCATTACTCTCTGCCTTGAGGATGGCCTGTGAGATTAATTGGGTGCAATCCACTAGTAGTTAATCTCAGCATTGTTCTCTCCCCTCTATTTGTAGTGTGCTATGAGTACAGCTTCTGGAACATGGCAGCGTAGCATTCTGCTGGGTACCTGTTTCAGTGACTGCTAGATTTCCCTCCCCCTGCAGGTTTTAGGCAAGAGAAGATTACCACAAACCTTTTCAAATTGCATCTTTGGCTTAAAACTGATGTTTGTCTTCTCTGAGTATCACACTTCAGTGACAGTAGTAATCCCCCATGTCAAACTTGGCCTTCACTGAGAAAAAAAAACCCAGAAGGTTGAGCTTAAGTTTAGGCTGTTGAAAACCAGCACCAGGGCAGACTGAGTGTTAACCAGAGAATTACTCATGCTACAAAACTGTACTCACAAAGGGTTTGGGATTTATTTTATTTTTTTGATAATAGTTTAAATATTTCTTTAAATATTAGTTTCTTTACATGAATGTCCTTCTCCTGGGTGAGTCTACCTTCATGTGTGTGCATGTGTGTTGACCATAGCAGAAGAGCCACACATTTTGCACCATTTCCTATTTTTTAAATCTAAACCAATTTCCAAACCAATTCAGATAAATTATGAGGAGCTATTTAGAGGCAGAGCCCGAGAACGGAGCTCGACACAGATAAGAGTGACATCGTTCATCATCCGCACAGGCTTTGGCACAATACTTGGCCACAAAGGCCCTCAATAAGCAAACAGCGCGTTAGCACCAGCTCTGCGCTTTCCCCGTTGCATAATGGTGTTTGCACTGGGGTGTTATTAAAAACCCAGGCGGTGATTCTACCCTGCGTCAGCCTCTGCTACCGGCAAAGCGTTGCAGGCGCGTGTTGTTGCGACGCACTTTGTTGTGCCCTCGTGCAGCCTGGGAAACGGGGTGCTAATTAACCCCGGCTGTCCGTGTGGGTATGAGAGCCCCGCTTGCACCCGTCGGCCGGTGGTTGGGTCGGTGTTGTGGGCACCCGGGCGGTTACCCCTGCCTTGTGTGACTGTGGGCTGCGCCGAGCCAATTACGATAAAATCAAGATCGCTGCCTTCAGAAGAGCCCGTGGGGTTAAGAGTTTCCAGATACGGCAACAGACCTGTTGGTTCAGGAGCAAGTCCTAGCCCGACCCGACAAGGAAGGGCATTTTAGTGAAACTTTAATTCCTTGCTGCTGAAGCAAAATAGGATTGTGGTTTTAAAAGGTGTGTTGGTCTTCAACTGGGAAAGCGTTAAGAAGAGGAAATAAAATAAACCTCTCTTAGACATGCATTCCCAATATGCAGTAGCTGATGCCGGCCAGTCTTCAGGCCAGTGGTAGCTGGTGTAGCTCTCGTAACAAGCTGCCCAGGTAGTGATTTCCGTCCTTGATGCCTGGTTGCTGGATGCCTTGGCAGATCCCTGTGCCATTGTTTGGAACGTGAAAATAAAAGAGAGTTTTTTGTTTTTGTTTTTTTTTTTTAAATTTATTTATATGGCTTGTACTAATTGATTTGCTCTCCTGATTTGTTATCTAATGTTAGTATTTCTACTGGATGGCTTTTTGCTTACTTTCTAAAGTTGTTTGGGGCGTTGTCCTCGCTCAGTTGACACTGAGGTAGGCAGAGGGCAGACTGTTGGGATCACAGGGAACGCAGCAAAGAGCAAGGTGGAAACTGAGCACCCTGACTCAGTCACAAACCTACACTTTTGTTTGCAAGGCCCACAACTCCTGGTTTGCCCAGAAGAGAAAGGGAGCAAAGCTGACAACTGAGCCTGCAGCTCCACGACAATCCAGCCTCGCAGGAGTTGGTCCTGTTTTTCCCTTGTCCTAACACTGACAGGTCCAAGGAATTAAACCTGCACTTTTTCACTGGCTTGGGTTTTCTGGTAGATCAGCTCATAGTGTGGTGAAACCACATCTTTCTCTGGCCTCTTTGCTCCCTCGGGGACCACTGAAGGTGGAAAGGGACTTGGTGCTGTAAACATGTCCTGGAGCTCTCTGTGCTGTAGCCTGCAGGCAGGACCATACATGATTGAGTCTCCCATCCCTAAAATTCCTGAAGGGCATACCCATCTGCCTCAAGCGGGCTTTGATTTGTGCATAAACCCTTGGGGAGCAGCTGTAATTCCTGCTCGGTGGATGACTCTGGTGCTGTCAGAAACATGCAAAACCTTTCTTGGTTTATTTTGTTTCAAAACACGAATCCTGCTTTATTTTGAATAGTTTTCTGACTGACTTCTCTGTAAGAGCTATTACAGATTTTTAATTTTTTTTTTGTTCTAGCTTCCATTCACCTTACTTCCTGCTTTCACCTTTCATAGCTGACTCACGACTTTTTGCTTTAAAAGAACAGGTGAGATGATGCTTAATTAAGACTCTTGGAGTGGAGGTGGTGATCATTAGAGGGTGATGATGTAGAGGATGAACTCCTGTTTATCCACAGAGCTCATCAGGTTGAGAGGTGGATGTTATGCCGCTGTCCTACCTGGAGAAGCTGCTTCTGAAGCACAAGTGGTTAATGTGTTTTCTGCTCCTTGGTCTCTCCTCTCTGCCAACAAAGGTAGTAATTACCAGTGTTATCCCGGGGGTTGTTCCCTGATGTGGATAATTGTGAGCTGGGAAACCACGCTGATACACTTAGGGAATTTCTTACAGGCTAGAGAACACCGCTGGCCTGGTCAGTAGTACAAGAAAGTTGTTACCTAGACAAAATTTGTGCTAATACCTTGGGGCAAAAGATTCTATATCCATTACAGGTCCCTTGAAGCATTTGGTTGTTTGAAAGATCAGCTCTGCCCAGCCACAGTCAAGAATTTGTAACATGCCTTAAAAGGCAAGTCATTTTGTGCCTGTCTTCTTTTAGCTTTCTTGTTTTTTTTAAGGCAACTTCTGTAACATCTTTTATGCTTCACGTAACAAGTATATATGCTGTCATATTTGTTGTGTAAAAATAATAATTAAAAAAAATAATAGCAACACATTTGTTCTCGTGGAGGCAGTCTGAATCAAAAGAAGATAGGTAAGGAATGACTTTCACAATTTACAAATGCCTTGGGGGAGTTACGATAGCTGGTTCTTTAGCCTAACATTCAAGGGTACCATATGATGCCGAGCTTGAGCACTGAAAGATGACAATCAAAGATTTTTGTATTTTATTTTTTTTTAAGTTTGAAATAATTGGCTATTTGAAACAATTTAACTAGAGCTGGAGTGGATTTATCAGGAGTTGTAACAGGTTTTTCACTGCTGGTACTTTTAAATCAAAATCAAATGTTCACACAGACAGTAATTTTAGGAAAATCTTATAAGCACGTTAGTTCAGGCTAGAAGATTGCAATGGTTGATTTTGGCCTGATAGTCTTTAAGTGCATCGCCCAGAATGATATAGTACTTTCTGTGCTCAAGCCAGTAAAGTCTGGGGAAAAAAAGAGCAGGGCAGCCCATTATCTCTATACGCCCTCAAGCGCTCCACTGTCAGGGTGAGTGTTAGCAAGATCAGGGGCAGTTTGACTGCCCAGTAAAGGAAGTTGAACGTCTCTGCTTTGGCTTCTGTAGGTCATAAACTTTGCAAACTTACCTCTGCAGCCATTGAGTTGGTTGTGCTGAAGAAGTCCCCAAATGAGATTCTCCTTTTTGCAATGTGCTGTGCAGACGCAGTGAGCCCTCGCTGCAGGGAACTACTAAGAAAAGGTCAGGCACCCCTGGAAAAGAAGTAGACAATATATGCAAATTGTTGGTATTTAATTCAGTCGTGTAGTGGTGAAGAATAAACATTATTCCTGACATTTCCATTTTTGATTAATGATGAATGGAGTTGGCAGATGTTCAGCTGGCCACCAGATGGGGTCTGTTCAGTCCAACAAACAGAATAGAAACAGTCTGGGTCTTGTAAAGCCAGCACTGACAAAAGCTCTGAGAAAATCTCCAGTTCATCCAAGTGATCGGCCAACTTTGACCTCGAAACAACTTAACAGTTTAAGAATGGAGGTAGTACAACCAGTGACACTGCTTATGGAAGTGAAATGGGGTGTGGAAGGATCAGAGCTGCTTAATTTGCTGGAGTTTCAGGCAGGTTTTTTTCCACTGCAGAAGTCGTGGACTGCAGCTTTGATTTCATGGGGCTGGATCCGTGTGGGACATCGTTCATTCACCTACGGTGACGAGTATAACTGGAAAGTCTCTGAGCACGTCTCACGGTATGGGCGGGTTGTGCTGGGGATCGGCTGGTTTTAACGTCATTAACCCGGGAAGGGCTTGGCGACTTGAGATCAGATAGCCTAGTAATGGTCCTGATCCATCAGCCCGTCTTTCTCTCTGTCTGGCTGCGTCTGGCCATGGTTAATCAGCACACGGAATGGGGAGGGGTGTGGGGGTGTGAGGGCTCTTCCCGGCCCTCCTTGAAACTCGCGTGTGGGGCAATGGGATGAACACAGGGATGGTGATGGGGTCAGGGGTGCTTCTCCGAGCGCCGCGCCTTTCCTCATCAGGCCTGTCTCCCCATAGCACCTTGCGGGCAAAGTCATTCAAATTTAGAAGAGTGAATTTAAATTCATGCAAATTCGATTCCTGGGGGGAGCGATAAGTGTCTGTGAAGTGCCCCGTCCCTCACGGCGGGCCTGGGCAGATAAGGGAGCCCCGGCCGCGGGACCTCGGGGCGGGGGGGGCTGGGTCGCTGCTGCCCGCTGCCTCTCGCAGCGAGTTGGGGAGAGAGGGGAGAGTTGTGTTGGCGCTTTGACCCCGAGATGCAAAGCGAATAAATTCCCTTTGATAATGACTTCCCCAGGGAAACAAAGAGCGGGAGGGAAGAGGAAAGAGGAAATTTGACCGCGGTGTTCACGGTTACATTCACGGTGCCGGAGGGGAAGCTGTCCGCCAGCCTTTGAAGCCAAACCACCCGCCTTGGGGCGTTTTATGCCCACGCTGGGCGAGGGTGGAAGGAGGGGAGTAAAAGTGAGGGCTGGCAGTTGTTTGTCCAGGCGCATTTAGAAAACGTCCCGGTAGCCCGGGTGTTACTTTTCTGTGCGTAAGCTGGGGCTCGGACGCCTCTTTCTCACTTGAGATGTGCCAAGGGAGGCAGTGATGAGCAACTGCTCGCTGTGGTCCTCAACTTTGGTATGATTTTTAGTATTCTTATCTGTACACAGCGATCGAGAAGAAATGTTTTCCCGTTTTTATCCGAGCCCTTAATTTCTCCGTGCTCTGCGGGGCGGTAGGACCGCGGTGAGCGGGAGAGGCAGGGTCAACCCGGGGCGGCCTGGACCACGACGGAGGGTGGAGTGGGAAATCCTATTTTGGGCGTAAACAGTAACAAAAGCGCTGTCGCTAAACCACGTCTGTCGTGTCCTGAGCATAGAAATGTATTGCTTCTGTAAACGCTTGGTCCCTCGGGTGGTCAGCCGGTGGGGCAGGCGACCCTTCCTGCCCGGGGGTCGGTGGCAGGAGCGGCTTCCCGCTTCTCTCCTTCTTCTCCCGCCTCCCCCCCCCGCCCCGCCTTGGGCAGCTCTCTGAAGGGAAGGTCGCTAGCAGGAGAAATACCTCCCGCCGCTGACTGAGGAGGGACGAGGGGTACACGGCGCTGAGGCCGCGCCTCTGCCCCCGGTGGGGGATGCTGGGGAGTGCTTCCCGGGGGGCGGTGGTGCAGGTCCGGGCTGCGTTTGGGGAGGAGCGCTCAGGAGGCTGCTCGCTCCCCGACTTGCAGCTCAGAGGGAGGGAGGAGGGCGGGGGGGCGGCGCAGGTACCTCTCCCGCCGCGCTCTCTGCAGGCGGGACGAGGAGGGGAAGCGGCGGCGCCGCCCGGCAGAGACAAGGCAGAGGAGTTGTGTGTGTGTCCGTCTCCCCCCCGCCGCCGCCCCTCTCCTCGGCGGGGGTGTGCCTGGCACTGGACATTCCTCCGGACCTGCCTGTGGAGGAGAATCGAGGGGAGCAGCGCGCCGGTCCTGGAGCCGGGGAGCTGCGGACGCCTCGCCGGGTCTGTTGGTTTTTACAGCCCCGGGGGCAGCGGGGTAAGGGACTCGGTTTAAAACAGCGAGTGCAGCGAGGAGTCGGGTCTGCAGTGGAGATCGCCTTTCCTGCGCCTCCTCTCCCGGCTCCTCCAGCAGTCTTGCCACCGTTTCGGTGCTGTGAAGAGGTAATTTGCGGATCCTGGTACCCGCTGTCCCTACCGGCTCGTCCGCCGGAGCGGCTGGGTGGGTGCCCGTGCCTCGGCGCGGCGGCGGGAGGCCGGACCCGGCCTCAGGGCGGGGGGATAAGGGGGGCTGGGGACTCCTCTGACCCATCGTAACGTCTTTGAAATTTGGTCCTTCAGACAGCTCTGCCTGATGAAGGCGGCATCGTTCCGGCCCCTCTGCGACAAGCGCGTATGGCTTCAGCGCGTCTGTCAGAATAAACTGGGCTATGCGCCGAATTAACTTTTTTTTTTTTTTTAACAACTCCAGTCTTGTGACTTACTGAACACTTTCTTGAAGTGTTTTCTCTGGAAACTTGTCTCAAATGCGAACTGTGAGCCCTAACAAAGAAGGGTGTTGTTCGGGAGCCAACAGGTGACGGGGTGAAACCTGAGTATATGTGTACATTGGAGTAAAGTCTGACTGCTGTTTAAAATAGAATTTAAAAAATCAATGGGAGACTGTAAAAGGCAGGATTTCTTTCTTTCTAAATCTGTACCCTCTTAAGGAGAGGGAGGGAAGTATCCATGAGAATACCGTTTCTTCGGCTAGAGGTTTGCTTCTCGCCTAACCTCTTGTGCGCTTCTGTTTCCGTCAGCGCTGCAGAGCGCCAAGCGTAACACATCCACATCAGATGTGCTGGCGTGGGGCGATGCTTTGTCACGAGGTTTCCTCCTTTTGTCAATGCAGGTAGCCTGTCTCTGCAGCGTGGCTCGTCTAAATGCCCTGCGAAGGATCGCCCAATGTGCAGTTGGAAAAGTGGCCTTTGCGCTAGGGTACTAGAGAAGGACTTTTCTGTTCGTCCTTGTAGGCTGGATAATGAAAGGGAAAAAAGTTCTCGCTTCTAGGGTCCGTCTAAAAGGTCTGTTGAATGAGCAAGTCTGCAGGCTTCGTTTCTTCTCCCACTGCTCTGGGTAGTTCGTTACTCAAAGGGCCCAACAGCTGAAGAAGTCACTGTGTGCTGGTGCTGATAAAATTCTGGTCATCAACTCTGGGTCCAGATGTCCCAAGGACAGAGCTGTAGAGCTGTCTGTAAATGAAGTTACTTGTACTGTAGCCCGGGAATGAGACTTTCTGATCATTTGTGTAATACATATTGGAAATAGTCTTTAAATTATTAATAGTTATTTTATGGTGTTTTATTGCTGATGTATTACACCCTTCCCCTTCTAATGTAGTTATCATGCACCAGGGATTAAATAAGCAGGTGAATGGGCTGGCCATGCTAATCTTAAGTAAGTCGTTGAGCCTTCATTGTGAATGGATGCATGTGATATGCATCTTGTATCCCCTATAGCCTTGTTAACAAGCCTTCTAACAAAAAAGTTGTTAAACAATTTGCCCTGCAGGACAGAGTAAAACAGCAGGGGATGGGCAAGGAGATGTTTGTCTAACTGTGCTCACAAATCATGACCTCTTCTATCTGGTCAGGGGTGAACATAATCACTGAGCTGGAAATCCTAGCATGGGAATAACTTTCATATGGGGTTCAGCAATAGTTTTGCTCTAAGTTTGATACCTTAATATTTTGTGTACCAATAGGTTTGTAATTGGGAGTCTAGTTTGTTTTCACTTCTAAGAACTCTGTCATAATACAGTCGTTTTAATACATTAGTGGAAAAAGGCATTAATTGCTTTTCTTTCAAAATCAAATTTAGCTGTTTAATTCAATTATGTTATTCATAGTTGTCAAACTGCCAGTGAAGTACTTCCTTGTAGGCTGTGAAGCTTTTTTGAGAGGTAGTATTTGAACAGAGCCAAAACCTCAAAATGTTCCACAGACTTTGAGAAAGCAAAACCAAAACATCCTTGCTGTGTTTTGTAGATGTCATAGCAGGAGTAGAAAGACCACCTTTCTACTCATCCCTCAGAAAGCATTTATTTTTTCAGCTGTTGTTTATATTCATTTGAATCCTCCTTAGGATGTAATCATTTTAAACAGATCACTTTGAAGGATGAGTGTGGTTGGGGGGTGGGGAGGAAGAACCCTGTAGTTTTAAAATGCAAACCAAATTACACTGGAGCAAGAGAGGAAGGAGAACTCCTAAACAAGCAATTGCTAAAATAGTTCTGTAGATAGCCCGCTGTTAAGTTGGACTGTTTCAGAAACCTCACTCTCAGCAACACCACAATATTTGTGACGTGGCTGTATTGATATATCATGAACTGTCAGTCATTTTATAGCTGGCTTAACATTAGCTCTATGGTAGTGTTTTTCTTTTAAAGTGACTGCTGTCCTTTGAGGAATCTCAGTTCATTGAGATTTATGGATCTCCCTATAAACATTTCCAGTCGCCTTATGTGGGGAGGAGCACCCTGACTGTTAAAGTTGCATTTAACAGTTCAGGCAAGGTGTATTTTTCATTTATTCTTTTCCAGCCATATTTTCATCCTGCCACGTAGCACTAGGAAGCGGGCCCATGGGTCTGGAATTTTTTTCTTTGGAGCTGGAGCGCATGCTGTCTGAAATGGTTGGGTTGAAAGTGGCCCAGGCAGGATCAGTCTCTGTGGAAAAGCCACAAGATCTCTCTGGTACTAATGCCTTGTCTTTCTTCGGAATTAGGCAACGCTCCTGCACTTAAGTACCTGTGCTATACAACATTACCCACCGCTGCTTTTTGCCACATAGAAGTAACATGGAGCTTTAGTGTTCAGAAATCCTTAGAAAAGTTAAAAAGTCTTCCAGCATTTGGATTTTTGGTTTGTTTCCTTGTCTTTTAAGAGAAGAAAGGAAGTCAGTCTTTGATCTTACAGAGAGAAGTTTTTGAACAATCAATATGAAGCAATTGCTCGATTACCTGTGTGCTTGTGAGTGTCATGTAAGCAAGCCAGGGGTACGCTCTGCTCCCAGTGCCCGGTGACTGGCAGAGCTCAATCTGTCTCTTTGGCTAAACTACATTTCAGATCTGCTTCCTGCTGTGTGGTTGAGGTCGGGCTGTCTAATGAAGTGTTGGCAAAGATGTTTCACCTAGTGACTCCTTTTATTCCTGAGTTATTAGGCAGGAATCAGTCCTTGAGTAGTGACAATTCGAGCAATGCAAGTTCTATTGTTGCAGCGCTGTGAGAATAGGAGATACCAGCTTAGGCACTGGTGAGTGGCACATTATTGTAAACCAGATATCTACCACTTTCTGAAGGGTAAGTATAAAACAGTTCACCTACTGCTAAGATCCTCTTTGAAGGACTTGAGCTTCTCAATAATACTCATTGTGATTTTATACTTGAGAATTATTAGATGATGCAGGACACAAGCTGCCGACCTGAGCATCCCCATCCGTCTGCAGCAGTGAGCACTGTTGCCTTACTTTTGCTAGAGTGATTTCTTGTCCCTCCTTCCTCACACCTCAGTCTTATACAAGCAGTAACAAAAACATACCTGATGCTTGACTTCATTTCCACCAGTACATGGAGAGGGGAAACGGTTTTGTATCGCTTGTCTTCTTATCATTTGTTTCTGAAGGAAACTAATTCAAGGGATCTAGTATGTACCAAGATCTATTTTAAATATATAAGATTGAGCCTTAAGGATTATGTTTGATTTTGCTCACTCTCCTTGACAGAGGTTGTAATATGGTGATGCTAAGCTCGGAAGCTGTTTTGCTAACTTTCGATTGTTCAGCTATAGAGTAAGATTTCAGGAATTCGCCTGACAGCTCACAAGCTTTGTAGAAATAGCCTGTTCACGGCAGGGAGGTTGGCAGGTTTGCTTGCCCCATCAAAATATTAAAGGAATCTTTTATTACAGTGCAGCTCTGCAGTGTAGTAGAAGTATGTTTGCATCTTCGCAATGCACCAAAAATAGTGGGAAGGTTTTGGAATAAAGTTAACAAACAAGTTAATTTTTTTTTGAGGGCTAATTAGCCCAGTGGAAGAGTTAAGTAATCCCATTTGTTTTTATTGCCTGTGGGAGTGTGTAGTCGTATTGAAAACAGGGGTAGGTAGACTGTGAAATATTGAATATTGTCATTTCAGCGAGTTTGTAGCTTTGGGTTTATGTACTGAATCAACAGAGCCTGGCACTAACTAGTGCCTCACACTTGGAAGGAGGAGAAACTCCTGTTGAATAACTAGCAGAATACTTGGATGTATGGCCTTAAATCTTTCTTTGACATGTGATTGAGCAGCAATTCATTTTCTCTAATACTGTGGTGATGAGACTGGAAATGTCATGTGAGGCTCACCAGAAGCTTTTAGATTGTTCTCCCCTTTAGATCCACCAGCATGTTTATATGTCAAGGAGATGAAAATGTTCTACGGCTCAGCTCTAGCTCTGGCAAAACTGATGAATAGGTGCAAGAATTGCCTAAAACGGGGAATGTGTACAGCTTGTGCTTAACATTGTACTGTGAAAACAAGCTTGTTTCTAACCCCAGTGGTCAGGATGTTTGCCATGGTAGGATACATCCTCTCTGCTTTTGGTTATATGTATTGCACTGAAATTCCTGGTCTGAATTTCCTAAGAACTTCTACTAGAATTAATGCAAGATATTTATGTTAATAAGCTTTTTAGTGCAGAATGCTCCAGATGTTGGTGAGAGCCTTCTTTTGCCAGCTGCGACTCAGAATGATCCCACTGATATTAAGGTTTCGAGGCTTCATGAATCGACAGAAGCATGTCCCTGTAGGGTTTTAAATTAGCAGAAGAGTCATGATGTATTTTACAGAGGCTAATCTGGCATAATTGGATGTCAGATATTTAGCTGGACCAACGCCCTTCCACTCTGATACAGCTAAAACAAAGTTCTCGAAGGAATCCGGCAGATGCTCCGTCCCTACCTTGTGAAAAACAGGATACTACTTGCACAACTGCCTTTCTCCAATAATTTCTATAGTTTTTGACAAGCAGTCGTCATGTCTTTTGCTTTACTAGGTTGGTGGTAGTAATGATTTCAGGAAAAGCTCGTGTCATTCCTTTTGTTGATATCTGCTGAACGAGTCTTTCTGGGATATACCTACATCTAACCTGATGTGAAACAAGCAGAAGTGTGAAAGATGACGAGTGTTAATGTAGAAATACGGTGTGGTTGCGAAACATAGTAGTGTGTGTCTAGTTTTCTTTTTCAATTTTCTTCCTAGAACTCTTTTAAGCACTTCTGAATTGCTTGAAGTATGCTGTAATGATGCTTCAATCATTTATTGGTCTGGGCCACACAAGGAATACAAAATTGTAGTAAGATCATTTAGACTGATAGTTAGTTGTTGCATGTTCAAATTTATTAAAGCTCTGTTAATCTCTTCCTCCAGATCAATTGCTTGATGAGCTGCAGCTGAAATACTTAGTGCTTCACACTTATGCCATTGGAGATGGAGGCCAAAGCCAACAATCTCGTTTTCGGGTGTCAGCGAAGCTCAACATCTGACGATGACTCTGGCTGTGCCTTGGAAGAATATGCCTGGGTCCCCCCAGGCCTCAGACCAGAGCAGGTACCAACTGTGCTTCTGCATTTTTAAAATAAGCCTTGTAAGGACTAAGGGAGCATTATGTTGCCTCTACAAGTCTAATTACATTCTTATAACACATATAACTTCGTCTAGAACTCTTCACTTCTTGTTTTGTTTCCTGTTCCAATGGGGCTGTGTTTAGGGAGCTTAAAATCCTCAGCACTGAGGAGTTTTATGTTCCCCCCAAAAAATTCCCAGTCAAGCTTTTCAATAAATATGTGCCACAGGGGTATGCATTGTCAAGTTTTAAAAGCAGCACAGAAATTTACTTTCTCTTCAAAATAAATTATTAGGTTAAATTAAAGCTCATGGCATAACTCGTGGTGTTGTGCTACTTGGCCAGTACTTCACTGCACTTCTACAACTCTTTAATAGGCATTTGACATCTAGAACATGTATGTTACTATGGTGTTCTGTCACTGTGACAAGTAGTAATGTATTTTATGCTTGTTGAAATAGTTGTACGCCTGCCATTTGTTCATGTCAGGATTCCTCTTGGACAGTCTCTGGAACTGACACCTGTGGGATGGTTGGGCTGTTCCTTCCCTTCTTCCCTTTCTGCTTTATCTTTTATAACATGGTGATAATGGCAATACAAGTGAGGGTTGTTATGGGAGATCAAAATGAACCTCTCCTGGCATTCATTGACTTGATGATATAGCAGCTGTGCTGAAGCTGTGTGCTCGGTGGTAGCCAGCGTTCAGACTTCAGTGTTAAGTTGACAGAGTGGCTTTGTAGCCTCTGCTGACAGAGGCAGGGCAGCCCCCCTTCAGCTGGCAAGCTCAAATAGTCCATAGTTATAAAGGTACAGGAGATGTCTTCTTTTTGCTATGCAGAGATTTTTTTAATCATGAATAAAATAAGAAGTCAGCAGGAATGGCAAATGATGGGCTATTTTTAGGGGAAACTCTATCACTTACTTAGGCATATGTAAGAATCCTGATGAATCAGGCCTTAAGGCAAACAGCAAGCTAACAATCTGCCAGAGCAATTAAATGCCCTAAAATACCCTCATAATCCAGCTAGCTCAAACTCACTGAAGATTTTTTTTTTCCAAGAATGATTTATTTTGAGAACAGTGCAATAAACTTGAGAAAAGGGCATAAAGTATCTTTAAACTTCATTTCTTACTGCATGTTGTTATCTTTTCCTGCAGCTGCTTGAAATGCAGTTAGTAGTAAGAAGGCTTGCAGTAGACTTCTGATGTTTAAATGTTGGTTAAATGAAGACCACATCATGTTTCACACAGCCTTTCCCATATAATTTTGATTGCTTCCTGAGCGAAGTGACTGATTACAGCTTCTTTTTCATCTGTCTTGCACAGTAATAAGCTGTTGACCTGAACATTATTTAGATCTGGATGGCAAGTAATATTTTTGCCAATAGTCGGCTCTTATTTACAGCCCCAGGCCTCGTGACAAGCTGGAAACTGCATAGGAAAAACAATAAATCTGTAGGTGTTCCACAAAAATATTTTTTGCCATTGGGCTTTGTCATAGTGTTCATTGCAGCTTTCCTGTCTTTTTTTTTTCTTTTTTTTTTTTTTTTTTTTTTTTTTTTTTTTGAGGGGAAAAAAAAAAAAAAAAAGAGCGAAGATTGATAGGTGTGTGTACACCTAATGCTGATTTCTTTATCAAAAACATGCAGCCCGTGAAAATGTCGTCGTTAATTTGCATCTGATTGAAATGTGGCTGGATCCAGCCTCCTCCCAAGGGAAGGATGTTTCTACCTTCTTAGGAAAGCCCACATGGAAGTAATGAAAGCTGATGCTTTGGGTGAACCTGATCAGCAGGAGACTACAAAACAGCTTTTGTCTCAACAATGTGTAAAGTGCAGAGAGCAAATTAAATTTGTTTATATAGTGGCTGTTTTCTGGAAAGTTTCATGTCTTGTGTGGTAAATTGCAGAAGGAAACTTGGGATTTCCACAGGGTTGTTGACCAGCCCTGAAGGGGGTGGGAATAATGAGAACATTAAATGTGCATAATTTATGATACCCCCCTAATTGTCACTGCAAATTGCATTCCAGGAAAGCAATTCAGCAGCTGGGTGCTAAGTTTTATCAGGGACAATTCAGGTTTGCCGAGCTGGTTCATCTGGGTCTCGTATTTTCAGCAAAATCCTGTCACAAGTCTAATGTAGCGTAACCTTCTTCCTCCGTAAATGAGACTCGAGATAAAACAGTAGCTGAAGGACGCTTGTCCCTCGGTCTGAACTCTACCTTCCTTCCTGGTCAGGTCCAGCTGTATTTCGCCTGCTTGCCGGAGGAGAAGGTCCCTTACGTTAACAGCCCTGGAGAGAAACACCGAATTAAACAACTTCTCTATCAGCTGCCACCCCACGATAACGAGGTAAATGCAGAATTTAGGATGCGCCGTCAGGGCTTAGGTGGCTTTTACGTGAAGAATTACCTACCTGTGTATTTATTACAAGCCTAAAAGGTGGCCTGCAGTTGCATCTGACCTGTAAAGCTGCGAGGTGTGTACATTGAGCCCATTGTTTAGCCTGTCCGGTTGCCTTGATAAGAGCTGTCTGGAAGGACACTGCCTTTGCTTGTTAGGGAGGCTGGTGTCACTGCCATAAACTTAACACAAGTTGGTTTTATAGTGTTTGCAGCCACCCACCAATTACCAGGAACCTACAAATTCCTGGAATTGCATTGTAGCGCAGAAAAAAAGGATGCTTTGTGACAGTAAAAGGTTTGCATCTCAGATATGCGGCGTAATTTGGAGTAGAAGTGGCAATAACAAACAAGCTCTTTGTAAGGAAAGAGGGCGGGGGTGTCAATACTTAAGATCTTGTGCATACTGCAATACTTAGTTGTGGGCACTTAACCATAAATCTAAAGGACAATGTTATGGCCTGTTTAGATTCAGTCCATTATTTTGGGGATAGCAGCTGCTTTTGGTTTAGCTTTTTAAAATCTTATTTCTTGCCTAGACAACTTCTTAGTTTAATATGGTGGGGTTTTTTTCCCTGTAATGCAAAATCTCTCTCTGTACCACTTTTGTATTATGCCATATTAGATAAATATTAAGATGGTAGAGAAGACAAGTTGGAAAAATTTAATGCTGATTGCCAGCATGGCTGATGAATTTCTTGCATTGTGTGCACTTACTTATTAATTGTTTACTTTAAAAGCTCAGTATCTAAAATAAGTTCTCCTGTGTTTTCACTGGAAGGTGAGATACTGCCAGTCTTTAAGTGAAGAAGAAAAGAAGGAACTGCAGATGTTCAGCTCTCAGCGCAAGAAGGAGGCACTCGGCCGAGGCACCATTAAACTCCTCTCAAGAGCAGTGATGCACGCAGTTTGTGAACAGGTATCACTACTGGTGCCGCAAGCCAACTAGCAGGCTGAATAATGTAAAACTACAGTAGATCAGCGTTATGTGTAAGCTTCTCTCTCTCTGTTGGAACACCGGAAAAAAAAAAAAAAAAAGAAGAAAGGTATTTTTGAAACTGCATGTAGATAGAAAGAAGTTAGTGCTTGCCTAAGCAAAACACCATCTTTGATACTGGGAATTAACTGAGTCTTTGATGTATTTCATGCTAAAAAAAAACCCTGTTGCTGACTCATACTAAAGTAATGACAAATGAAAAACAACAGGCATATGCTTTAAAAAGTTATTATGTATAAAATAAGCTTCTGTTCAGAAAAGGTTTGTTGATATGCAGTTTATCTAGACCAAACTTGAGAATATTTTCTTTTCCCTCTTGTCAGAACCTGCATATTGCATTTGGTTTTTTAACCTCGTTTAAATGCTAGAAGCTACGAGATTGGGATGGGAAGTATGTTCACTTTCTGGTTTTCTTTCTAGTGTGGTACAAAAGTCAATGGTGGTGAAGTTGCAGTTTTTGCCTCGAGAGCTGGGCCTGGCGTGTGCTGGCATCCCTCCTGCTTTGTGTGCTTCACGTGTAACGAGCTGCTTGTTGACCTTATCTACTTCTACCAAGATGGAAAAATTCACTGTGGCAGACACCACGCTGAACTTCTCAAACCTCGATGTTCAGCCTGCGATGAGGTAAATAATTCACATTTTACAGCCAGTCTCACTCCTGTTGTTCAGTTAACAAACTGCATCTCTTGGGCAATTACTAATGGCAGATGCGTTCATTTAAGAAGTCAGGACTCATCTCTGCAGATATGTTTGAAGGTTGAGGGCTGTCTCTCGTCAAATTGGCAATATTGCAAGCAATCTGATGGTATTGAGAAAGCACATGCCTGTTTGCATTAGAATTGAATCTTGTAGATGGACTTTAGAAGAAAGGATCTGTACAAAAATATCAAAACCAGCATCCTGGAAGCAGCTTTTTTAATGGTTGAGTTCTTATGTTCTCTCTTTTTTTTGTATTTATTTTTTTTTTCCTTTAAAAAGTAGTTTTTCTTATTTCGTTTTATTTTTCTTGGTATAGAAAAGTTCAGAATGCCATAGTTGCTATGGGAGATTATAATTTCTGTCTAAATAAGAATAAAATATATAAATAAAAATAAATTCAGCGTATAAACCGCACAATTCATATATTTTGCATGTTCTCTAACTACCAAGGTGAGGTTTTGGCCACTTAACTAAAAATTGGCTTTTTCTCTCCGAAAAGATCATTTTTGCTGATGAGTGTACAGAAGCTGAGGGTCGCCACTGGCACATGAAGCACTTCTGTTGCCTGGAGTGTGAAACAATCCTGGGTGGACAAAGATACATCATGAAGGATGGGCGACCCTTCTGCTGTAACTGTTTTGAATCTCTCTATGCGGAATACTGTGAGACCTGTGGGGAACACATTGGTAAGTATGTCCTTTTTAAGCGTTAAACTTACAAAGGAAGGGAAAGCAAATTTACGAAATCATTTCACATTCCAGAAGTGTGCATTCTGCAAAGTAATTTTTTAGAGAAGCCCAAAACATTGCTTTTTCGCCCTTTCTAGGTGTGGACCATGCTCAGATGACCTACGATGGACAGCACTGGCACGCCACAGAGACTTGCTTTTCTTGTGCCCAGTGCAAGACCTCTTTGCTTGGCTGCCCTTTCCTTCCAAAGCAAGGGCAGATTTACTGTTCAAAAACCTGCAGCTTGGGAGAGGATGTTCATGCCTCCGACTCCTCTGATTCTGCGTTTCAGTCTGCTCGATCCAGAGATTCCAGGAGGAGCATTCGCATGGGAAAAAGCAGCCGGTCAGCTGACCAGTGCCGCCAGTCTCTCCTCTTGTCGCCGGCCCTCAATTACAAGTTTCCCGGCCTCTCAGACAATGCTGATGATACTCTTTCTCGTAAGCTGGATGACTTAAGCCTTTCAAGGGAAGAGGCAAGCTTTGTTAATGAAGACTTCTGGAAAGGAAGAGTAGAGCAAGAAATGCCTGAAGACCCCGAAGAATGGGCTGAACATGAAGACTACATGACTCAACTTCTTTTGAAGTTTGGTGACAAAAGCCTCTTCCAACAGCCTGCTGAAGTAGACATTAGATCAAGCGAACACTGGATTTCGGATAGCATGGTCAAGAGCAAATTAGACTTGAAAAAAAATAATCCAAGCCTAGCAAGTAAGAAGTATCAGTCAGACATGTACTGGGCCCAGTCACAAGATGGCTTGGGTGACTCTGCTTACGGCAGCCACCCAGGCCCTGCCAGCAGCAGGAAAATCCAGGAGCTAGACATGGAACACGGGGCGTCAGGATACAATCACGACCAAACACCGTGGTATGGAGGTTCACTTGAATGTTTGTCTGACCTGAAACAGCAAGAACAAAGCGTCCGAGACTCAATGGATTCTTTAGCATTGTCTAACATAACAGGTAATGGGGGGAAAAATGACGGGTTTTGATGGAGAGGTCAACCAAAGCATATGCGTTGGGGTATTTTGAACTTTTCATATTTGTCATTTCTCAAAAACTTTAGCAGCAAGAGATTCATATAAAATAGGAAGTAGCTGTTACCAAGCACGTACTCTTCCACAAGATACATTTCTGCCTCTTAAATTCTATTTTAACTTCTCCTTTCCTTTTGAATTCTCTTTTCTTTATAACAAAAAAGTTGACAGTGTTATACAGAGTGAAGAATAGTCTTGAACTATGCACTTGTTGTATACAAACCGCCGCTTTAAGCAAAGCAAGGTTTGGTTATTTCCATCCATAGGATAATACTAATGATAATATGCAAAACACTTTAGATAATTTCCTGATTTGCTTGTAAAAATATGCAGAAAATCTGAAAGGATGGCAACCTTCTTAGCCTTAGGAAATGAGGTCTAGGAGAATATCTTTCTCCATTGACTAAAGAGAAATTGATAATCCACTTTTGTGAACCTCCTTGTCAAACATGACTGAAATTAGGCAAAGGGGCTAAAAGTCAGATGTGCAAGTGTATGTATGCGTGTGTGTGTATGTGTGTGTGAACCTTCCTTTCCTATTTTCCTGCATAAATCCCAAACCTGGGAGTTAGGTGAGAGATCCATTTTAAAAGCTGGCCTATCCTCTTCTCCATTCCTTTCCTTCCTGGATTATTGTAGCTACTCGTGTAGCTCAGGCCAGACCACGTGCTGCATTGCCCAAGCAGTGACGAAGGAACTGATGAGGGGAGCTTGGTTCAGAGGGTAGGGGAGGAGGAGGAACTAGATAGAGGTATTTCACCTGGGAAGGTCAGAGGGCAGATGCTGCTATTGTGGGAATGAAGGGTCATTGGACACAAACCAGGAGTAAACCAAGCCAGCTTACTGCTAACGAGTTTTGGAGGGTAAAGATCCTTCTTTGTGAGGCAGTAAACCTGGCTTTCCAGTTGCAACTGCTGGAATGTTGAATTTAGTGACACCAGAAATATTTGAACCTTAAAAATGGCAAGCACAGACTGTAGAACAATTTTAAGTAATTCCTTTTTTTTTTTTCTTTTCTTAGAGGCTTAGCTATGTACATGTTAGAGCTGTTTAAAAATTTTAAACTCTAAACTTCTTCCACTCTTGACATCCTAGCGTTAGCTAATTCTTTGGTCATCAGAGCTAATACTTAAATGTTATAAGTCAAAACAAAGCTTATTTTTGTTTTTGGTAATAGTTCCAGAAACTACTAATGAAGTCTGCTTTACTGAAAAGAAATGTTTAGTATTTTGTTACGATACTTATCTCTTTGCTAGTCCTCTTATTTTTCTTTTCCTCCTTTCTCCATTCCCACCACAGGGGCTTCAATGGATGGAGAAGGCAAGCCACGGCCATCTCTCTACTCTTTGCAAACTTTCCAAGAACTGGAGGTAGAGGACTGTGAAAAAATGAGCAACATGGGAACTCTGAATTCTTCAATGCTCCACCGGAGCACTGAGTCCTTGAAGAGTCTGAGCTCAGAGTTGTGTCAGGAAAAAGTGTTGCCAGAGGAAAAGCCAGTGCATATGCCTGTGCTGAGAAGATCTAAATCTCAGTCTAGACCACAGCAAGTGAAGTTTTCAGATGATGTTATTGACAATGGAAGTTACGAGAATGTTGAAATACGTCAGCCTCCAATGAGTGAAAGGACTCGTAGGCGTGTTTACCATTTTGAAGAGCGCGGAAATCGGCCTTCTCATCATCGCAGAAGAAGTAGGAAGTCCCGTTCAGACAACGCACTTAACCTGGCCACAGAAAGAAGATGCTCTCCGAGAGAAAGATTTCGTTATTATTCCCCTCAGGATCATGAAAAATTTATTCAAAATAGAAGCTCACGTGAGATTCGGGCATATATTCAAAATGCGGAGCTGTACGGACAATATGCCCATACTAGGTCTGATTATGCACTGCGGAATCAGGTGGTTGATAAATTTTTTGGATTGTATGGTGAGGAAGATGACTCCTGGTGTTCAACTTCATCCTCATCATCTGATTCTGAAGAGGAAGGATACTTTCTAGGACAGCCAATTCCACAGCCACGATCACTGAGATATCCATACTATACAGATGACCTTTCTGGTCCAACTACTGCGTTATCTAGTTCTCAGTTTGGACAAAGGACAACCAAATCAAAGAAGAAGAGGGGACACAAAGGAAAAAATTGCATCATTTCTTAAATTGCTTTTAACAGTTGGGAAGACGAGTCAACGCTGTAGCTACAGTTTGAACCACATCTTTTTATATTAATAATTGTACTTAGGCAAGTTGCTAAGGTTCTTAATGCTTTGCCAATGTAAATGATAACCCTGCCAGAGTTTACGTTGTACAAGTAACAGTCAGAAATGTCCCCATGCCAAATGATGGATTGCTCAGATATTGCCAGGTTTACAGATCATGTTTCAGCTGTCAAAATACCGTTATTACAGTTCTTGACACAGATGTTATGTAGACATTTTATTTGATGCTCGCTATTCGCCTCTGTTGAATGATCTGAGAGCAGAGATTCAGAAAAGATCAATGGATAAAATTGTCAGTCCTGTGCTGTAGCTACACCCACACAGGGTGATCTTTGACTTTTTCCTCTTACCACCAAGAAAAAGAAGGCTGTGCCCTTTCTTCATTGATAAAGTTCACTCATCCTCCTTCAAGTTTCCTTACAAAAACTGGGTTTTATTTCTTTTTTTTTTTTTCATTTGGGAAACGCTTCTTTTCCAAAGAGTTCACTATTAAGGAGGCAAAAATCAGTATGTGGGAGCTGAAATGAGTGAGGCCTTGATGTATCCTAAAGCAGCAGTAAATGATTTATACATTTTAACATTCATGTTTTCCACCCCCACAATTTTTTAAGAATGGCATCCTTCTGTAAGGTTTTTTTGGGGGGTTTTTGTTTGTTTGTTTGTTTGATTTTTTCCTGGTGCCTGTTTAAAGGAAGATATCAATTCAGCTGCTGGAATGGGAATTGGCTGCCAATGAGCGGTGATGTTTTTAGGTTGTGCCCCCCCACCCCCCAGCAGTGAAAGAGAGAGGTACAACTGCTGGAGTCCTTTGCTCAGGCACGTAACCCCATTTGAGTCAATGAATCTACTTACGTAACAAATACTTTCATAAGGGCTTAAAGGATTAGGCTCCAGAATTGTGTCTTTTCAAATGCATTATCCAGGTTTTAAAATGTATTAGCTGCAATTCTAAATCAAAAAAAAACTTTGATATTTATAATGTAGTATTTCATAGGCTTAAAGGTATTCATAATTTAACAGTGCAAATACTAATGTACATATTGTACAGTTAAAATTTTAAAAGCTGAATATTTTTATATCCCTGAATTTGAAGAAGTTTGTTACAATATCAAATTAGATTTGTTAGGGGTTTAACGGCAGCATTATGGATGAAATATTGCTTGTATTTTAGTCAGGGGTTTTAAGTTGAAAAATACTGAGAAATGTTTAGTGCAAAACAGCTTAATTTTGTCTACTAGGTATTAAAAGCTCTGTATGCATGGTGGGGCTATGTAAATACTCTCTAAACTATGGCCCTCTTAATCTTGCAAGTGTTATTTATGGGTCAAGCAAAATGTAAACTATATAAATGTAAAAACCGCACAAGCCTGGAATATATCAGTACAACAAATATGCAAATCCTGTGGTTGTGGATTTTTTAATTTTTTATTATTTTTTTTTATTATTGTTCACCTCCTTCCCCAAAAATAGTTTCTGAAGTTCACCTACATAGAGGAAGAGAGATGTTGGGTTGTTCTAGAAGGCAAACTGGCAGAAAACTATAAAGTAGTAGGTAATCTCAGAAGTTGCCTTTAACTCAGGTGGAGCAGGAGCGATTTTAAGTTCCAATAAAAAAAGGCAGAAATTTGTTGCTTGAATTAACAGTGACATCCACCCATCTTAAGATAGCAAATGCTAAAGCCGTTGGCTTTCTAACCACCTGGAGAAAGATAATTAATGAAATAACTGATGCTTCTTATCAGAAAAGCCTGGCAAATTGAATGAAGCTTGGCATTCGTGAGGATGGAGAAGTTTTGCAATAAAAGCAGCTAGAAGTAAGGGAGGGAAGGGACACAGGAGTCTTGGCTTATACCAAAGAAAATGAAGCTATTGCTAAGGCTGAATTAAACTAGCACTTACTCTCTTGTGTTTTTCAGGATAAAATAAGTAAAAGATCCTTTACTCCCAGAGGTGGTGTTCATCACGCAAGTCACTTTTCTAGTACAAACAAGTCCTGTGTAGGTGAAAGCTGATCAAAGTAATATCCCGCTACATCCCATGGGCCAATGGGTGGCTCATGGGATGCCTCCAGCTGCCAGGCTGCCCGGGTGGCTCAGGCAGCATTTGCTTTCCTAGCAGCCAAATGGTAGAGCCCAAGGCAAGAGCTCCGACCTGTCAAGCCCAGACTCATCCAAGGAAGGTCCAGTTGCACAGCACCGTGCCTCGGGGAGCTGTGCTCTGATGTTGTTGCCTTCTAGTGGTTGAGCAGCTTGTTCAGGAGCCAGTTTAGATACCTCTGCTGTGAGGCACGTATACGGGGAGGAGATCCCTTACCGATGCTGGGCTGCAGGACCGCAAGTCAATAACGGCATTAGAAACCATTTAGAAAGCTTTGTTTTGCTGAGGAACCGACTGCTAAGAGACATTCTTGTCAGGGGGAGAACAACAGGTATTTGTAAGCACACTTAATGAAAGAAGGGCTTTCAGTAAGTGTGCTTACAAGTGGATTTTTATCCACTTAAAAAAATTATACAGTAAGTTTAAAAATAGTTACACAACTGTTTATTTTTCAGCTTGACATAAAAGACTTCTGCTTCAATCTTTTTCATCATTTATTGTGAGCAATGTTTCTAATCGACTCCTCCACCCTCAACGTAAGGACAATGGCACAGGATGTAGTATCTGCCACCAACACAAAATTCAGATACAGTCACCAAAGCTGTAAATTCCGATTTGTGTTATTAGAAGGAGCCCCTGTATCCAGAGTGGAGCTTATACCTTGGTAGGAACCCAAGAATCACACAGCTGCTCACTCACTAACACCAGTGCAAGGGGGGAGCGAATCCGAAGGGTAAAATTAAGAAAACTCAGGGGTTGAGATAAAGACAGTTTAATAAGTAAAACGAAATAAACCCCCCAAACCCCCATGTGAGAAAAAAAAAGCCAGTTGCTCTCTACCAGTCAACTGATATCTAGACAGTCTCCTGAGCAATAGCAGCCCCAGCAAACTGTGTCCTTCCCATCCCCTCACTTTTATCGCTGAGCACTAGGACTATGTTTTGTCTGCCGGAGTTCTTAAGGCAATAAAGAAAATAAATTCCTCCAGCAAAGCATTTGGTTCCTTCCACCAGTGCTCTTCCTACCTCTTTCCAGGAGCCCTATCGAGGCTGTCCACAAGAACAAGGACAACTTCGTACATTGATATGAAATAAATCCAAAGTATTAGTTTGTTTCTACAGGCAGCAAGACTAAAAGCCATGTTTCCTGCTTAAGTAATTTACACAATATTTTACTTCCATCACCAGAAAGAATCCATCACAAAAGGTTAAATGTGACCATTCAACATACTGATAAATATTAAAAGGAAAAGCAGTTACTTACCGCTCGTGAATGTGAATTATACCTTTCACAGAAATGGCACTTACTTATAAAAAAAATTCAAAAGGCTCCTTAGTTCATGAGTAAAAATTAATCCATTTTAAAAGGTCAGATTAAGCCAAGGACAACCTAACAAACTTTTGAAAGATCTTACTGACCTATTAGCTAATCTAAAACACCCAAGAATATTGGCTGATGGATCAGGCTCAAAGAGTTACAGTAAATGGAGTTACATCAGGCTGGTGGCCAGTCACCAGTGGGGTTCCCCAGGGCTCAGTTTTAGGGCCAGTGCTCTTTGAAGTTTTTATAAATGATGCAGACACAGGAATCAAATCTGCATTAAGTAAATTTGATGATGATACTAAACTAGGAGGAGCTGCGGACTCCCTCAAGGCTAGAGAGGCCTTGCAGAGAGACCTGGATAGACCAGAGAGCCAGGCAATCACCAGCCGTATGAAATTTAACACGAGCAAGTGCCCAGCTCTCCACCTGGGATGGGGTCATCCTGGTTATATATACAAACTGGGGGACAAGAGGCTGCAGAACAGCCCCCTGGAAAGAAATCTGGGGTTCTAGGTTGATGTAAAGTTGAACATGAGTCAACAGCAGGCTCTGGAAGCCAAAACAGCTTATGCAGCTTGGAGATGACAAGGTTGAGAGGTAATCTCATCATAGACTACAACTTCCTCAAAGGGGGCAGCAGAGTGGGAGGTGCTCATCTCCTCTCTCTGGTGACCAGTGATAGGACATGAGAAAATGGAAGGAAGCTACATCAGAAGAACTTTGGACGGACACTATAAAAACGTTCTTAACTGAGAAGGCTGTTGGTCACTGGAACAGGCTCCCTAATGAAGCAGTCATGGCCTCAAGCCTGCTAGAGTTCAAGGAGCGTCCGGATGATCCTCTTAGTCATATGGTTTAGTTTTATATAATCCTGCAAGGAGCAGGGAGTTGGACTTGATGATCCTTATGGGTCCCTTCCAACTCAAGATACTCCATGAATCTGTGATTGTCAGCTTATGTCTTACTTTACAGAAGAACACTTGAAAAAAATCAGGTACTTTTATCATAGTAAATTTAATCAGGCTTCTAACAAAGGAGACTCCTAACAAACTGTACAGTAATAATGGACATTTTTAATCAAAAATATATTAAACATTATTTCAGTATTTTTTCCATTAGCATTACTAACACAAAGCAGAAACTCTGATGTAAGACCCTGAAGGCTCTCGGTCCTGTACACAAGTAGTGAAGGGCTGTAGTAATGCTTCCTCCTCAGAGAAGACTTTGCCTGTGGTTTCATGGTAAACCAGGTTGTTGCCAGAAGGGGCGGGTCAGGTCTAGCTACCATGCCACAACAGGTTGCCTTCTCTTCCCCTCTCTCCCTCCTCAAATTAGCATCCTGTAGGATCTGTGAGCTGATTCCCACTCACTCACTGTGCAGCCCACATAACCACAGGTGCCAGCAAGGTAAGTTGCAGGTCGTCTCCTTTGAATCATGTGAACTCTTAGAAACCAATAAAAGCCAACTGCAACACCACATCCTACTGACATAAAAACTAATCGGGCGTCTCAGGCATCTGATGGAATACATATTTAATATACCATATCAAGATTTGCATGTGTAAGATGCTGTGACACAGACAGTACCTTGTACATGCAAAATCACTGCCATTTCATTTACTTTCTGCACACTGTTCTGATAAAGTCTGAGAAGCTATCCTGGTAAGTGGGCTGAATTCAATGACTTTTTCATTTAAAAATACTATGATGTGCACTTTAGGAACGGTGAGCTTTGGTCATCAGTCCTTTCACAGAGTTTCACGTGTTTCTAAATGGAAATGTATAAAACCCAATTGTGTGTATACTTACTTCTTTGTAATTGGGATTCGAATTATCCCTTTCCTAAAACATTGATCAAGACCAGTACTGTATTGAACGTATCGCTGGACATGACCCAATAATCAGGATACTGTCAAGGAGTTGTTAATATTTTTCATCTCTGAACAGTAATCATGTAGGATTGGCAGTCTCTTGACTCTCCTCAACCCAACTACAAGTCGCTCCATCAGGTCAAAAGTAGCACCAGACATCACCCAGAATCACCTGGGTTTGAAATACGATGAATCTGGGGCCTTAGGGTTCAACTTCACGTTACACCTAATCCAAAGCAGCTTGGGAGTGACTAAAGAAACAGTCCTGCACACTTTCCTTGCCCCACTTTGCCACCCCAAATTCCTGCTCTGTCTTAATGTCAGAAATAACAATTATGAGGCTCTGTGTAATCTTTAAAACTGATGGATGAAGAGTGCTGAGAAGGCATAAGGGGGCAGAAGAAGAGAGGAGGAGAAGTGACCTTTCCTTGCTTAGCTGCCGCCTGCAGTAAAACTTTGCAAGGTGCAGTCAAAAACATAACAAAGGAAATGTTTAGTATCAAATAGTAACAAAAAAATGGAATTCATCCTACATAATACTGCTTACTAGTAATGATTCATGATATGAAAAACACCAAAATTTAAAAGGCATTTGCAGAACCTGCAATTTGAACAAAAATACAGCACTTAGCGAGTCGTTAGAGAGTTGCCCTGGCAGTCAGAGACTAGAGATAACCCCAAGTAATAAATTTTACAGAATGAATCTGAAGTTTAAAATTAAACTATAATAAATAATTCAAATTGTAGTTGCGACCAATTTTGCAAGCCTTCCCTTCCTACAGTACGTATGAAAATGAGACGTATTTCTGCGTAAGTTGAGGAATGAAGAGCTGCTTCTTGTTATTTTAATAAAAAATACAGTGTTTGAAGTTACACTTATAAACATCAAAACGTAAGTGTACACATATTGGACTGAACGTTTTTTCCTAGGTAACTGTGTAAAGTTTTCAAAAAATAGTTTGTCACTTTACAGCATTTTCGAAAAGAACATCCTTTCAAAGGAACAGATGTCACAAGTACAGGTAGGAAGAATACAATTGTGGAGACCACAGTGAACGAGAGAAAGCCACCCGAGCTACTAGGAAGGAGCGCAGGCCTTGGGTTCAAATCTCCAACAAGATCTCCTCTTTCCCCGCAAAAAGCAGATGTATGTGCTATGGCATAGACAATGTAGAAGATCTAAAACCACGGTTTTGTCCTTAGTAGGAGCCCTCTTTGAAGGGTTCTGATAGATCTTGATTGGCAGCATCGTACTGAGCAATGAAATGTTTGAGTTCTTCAATGCATCGCTCACCTATTTCATGCAAATTCTGCCTCAGGGCAAACTGAATGGATTTCTCTAACGATGGATCTTTATCAATTAGCATCTTCACTACCATGCCAAAGGTTTCACAGTCTTGTCTGTAGATCTGGAAACAACACATTTTAGAAAACAATTAAATGCAAGAGTCTTTACATTAGCTCACCAACAGCCCTCGTTCAGTTCGGCGCTACTGCAGATCCAAACCAAACACAGAATAGCGGATTTAACATCAGTTTCAACTGTAAGATGTACTTGCCTTTCTCTCAAATGTAACTAGTTCTGAACTATCTGAATACAAGAAGTAACTCTTACTGGAAGAAATGCCTTAGAAAGAGAGATTAAGTTCCTCTTGCAGCAATATTCAATAAATAGCGGCAGACTAACTTGCAAATGCTAAACCACATTATCATTGCAAATATGTATAAAATTAATTCAACTGTGTCACATCTAGCAACCTCAACCTTTACACAAAGCATCAATAACTTAATTCGTCCTCTTTCCTAATACTTTAAATACAAGCTGCGTTGAAATAATTTCACCAAATTATGTTTGTTTATTGGATGTATTTCTTTTGCAAGACCTTGACAAATACGACTTTAATGAGTTTTGACTGCATTGGTGATTCAACCACTAAGGCTAAGAGAAATCCTGCAGCGGTTTACGTGAACCCGTCTGATCTTGTACTGCTGGGAAAGAAGAGCTTGCAAGTCAGTTATGTACCACCGTCGAGGAGAAGTAACTTCTCATTGTCACTGCAACTGTTTTCCAAACAAACACCTGACTACGCTCTTAGGAAGTTTTCAAAGCAAGTCAGTGGCCTTTTGAATAATGTGGTTTTGTTGTTTTGGGTTTGTTCCCCGCCCTGATTCCAGCTAAGGTTATTAATCTAAACACCCATCAGAAAGGGAACTTTAGTTTAGTTTAGTCTTTCAACCACCACATGTAGTTCATTTTCACACCTCTGTGGCCAATTTCCATTTAGAAAATATGCTTATCTCCATTCAAATAGCCAGTAAGTTTTATGTCTCTGTACACTCTTAGGAGGAAAAAAAAAAAAAAAAAAAAAAAAAGTGAAAATGTTGATATTCCTCAAAGTACAGTTATCTTTCAGTATTGTGTGCTTGTGTTAGAACTTGTTTTTTTACAGAGATGTGTGATCCTTTCCTCCCACATTTATCTATATTGTGGACACAAATGGTATCACTGCATATAAGCAACTTCCTATTAGTGCAAAAAGAAAAAAAAAACACCACACCAAAACCAACCAACCAAAAAAATAAACAAACAAAACCCCACAAAACCAAAGCCCCCCTCAAAACCCCTACAACCAAACAAGACCACATTTTTTTATTCCCAATGACCAGTCCAAGGGCAGCTTAAGCATATTCATACCAGAGAGGCAGTAAAAAAACCTCGAGCATTCTGCACACGAATTAAACTATTCTCAGAAACACAATGATTTAACATAATACCTTTAATATTAAAGGCAGTTCTCGCATGTTTGAAAGCATATTCTAGAAATAGAGTTTAAAATGAAAACCACTTTTCAAACACTCGTTGGCAAATAAAAGAAAACCTTGTGGAAGAAACTCACTTTCCATGGAAATTAAGAAGTCAAAAAGAAGAGTGCAGCCCAAATCAAACAGGAGCTAAACATCTTAAGTGTGGAAATGGTGTGCACATGGCATTTCTTCTGAGAGCGGGCTTGCTGCCTGCTTCCTATGTTTAATTCTTCGGTAGTAAAATACAAGCATGAAACCCAGGCTCTGAGAGTTCACGTTCCACAGCAAGTAAAACACAGTACTTGGTAAGGAAACTTCAAACAGAGTAAATTTGGGTTATTTTTTTTCCTGACTCTTTCCAAGGAAAAAAGCTCAGAAAAGAATTGCTGTCTCTGATTAGCCATATGACAGACAGATGGTATTTCACTTTGGATAACTCATGCCTTTCAAGTACTTGCAGCACGCTTGCTAACACCTTCACAGGAGGACTTCTGAAAGAATCTTTCTCCCCAGAACCATTATGTTTTGGGGGAAATAGTTCAAAACTTCTCTTTTCCTTCCTACTGCATGTCTATTTGTCCTATTTTATCACCTTTGAAGTGGTCAGAGCAAGGACATGTGAATGATCTTCCCCAGGTAAACAAACCTGGTCCTTGTCAGTCTTCAGAGGACGCCGTGCAACACTGGCACGAGTGAAACCCTGACACTAACAGAGAGCACAGACACATCGCCCTGTCTCTGGGAAGGCACCCAAAGCTACAACTGAAGGAAATGCTCTATTTTTAATTGGTCTTCCAATTAATGGCAAAGAGCGCTATCTGCTGTTTCTCTCACACACCACAAAGAACTAATCCAGATGAAATTCCCTGACCCTTAGCATATAAATATTAGCTCAATCTAACCACATTTTTTCTTCAAAAACTTATGTAAAAGAAGACTTGGAGGAGTATCAGGAGAGCCACTGTCATGGCTGCGTCTGGAGAAAGAAGTCACTTTAGTGTCACAACGATGTGGAAACTAAATACCTTCCTGCACAAGCTGAACGTTTTCAACACTTTGTGGCGAAAGACTTTAAAAAGAAGACTACGGAATTGACCTAAAACAGGGGAAGAGGGCGAAGGTGGAGCAGGAAGGCAGTTCTAACAACAGAAAACAAAGGAAACAGCTCTGCTCCTCTAAATAATTGAGCAATTTTCCCTCAACCAGTTTTCTACTCCAGCTGCTAATTCTGACCCTCCTGGTGCAATCTGCCTCTTTCTCAATTGTGCTGATAAACCTATTTGTGTAGCTGCAACGTAAATTGCATCGCTGAGATGATCCCTTTTAAAATTACTTCCCCCTCAATTAATGTGATTCAGTGATTCAATTCTAAAACCAGATGCATCAGCACAACTGAAAAAACTGCGAGCCACAATCATGAAGTGGAAAGAACTTCATAAACCAGTTTATGTCTGAAGGCAGCGTATCACGAGCAACCCTCAGAGAGAAGTTACTATGTTTGCAGAAGGAAGCAGAGATTATCTATTGCAAGAATATAAATTATAAAAGATATTAATTACAGCTTAATGGTACAACCAACTATTTTTTAAAAAAACATGAAAGCACTCAAAGCTCTTGAGAAAGCATGTTAAAAATCCATCACTTCTCCACAGAAGAGGCGGTGGCTATTTCTGGAAAATAAGCCAAGAATGCGATGCATGAGGAAGAAAGAAAACTGCAGAAAAGACTCCAAACAAGCAAAAAAGCTCTCTGTTGGAGAAGAGTACTGGAAGAACTTATGACCCAACAAAGGTTGAAAATAACCCCGTCTTTAAAATTCCAGCTGATACTGATTTTCAGCTCAGACCACGGAAAGCTCATCTGTAAACATCTGGAAGTAAAACACTGAAAATGATTCCATGTGTGGGTAAAGAAGAAATAACATTTTTATATTGAAAAACAAGAAAGGGAATGATACCAAGGACTTGATTATTCTGTCTGATGTATACGTTAGGTAATCTTGAAAACAGCTAAAGCCATAGGGTGATCATTTACCAAGGCCCTAGCATACTTTTGTTCTCTGACCTAAGCTACAATGGAAAGAATGTGTAACACTTTGGTAAGCAGATAAAGGAGAAGCAGAAACAGCTGTTCTGTTCCCAAATATATTAAAATTTATTTTATATACACAGAGAAAAAAAAAAAAAAGAGTCTTGATTTTCCTATGAATGAGAAGTATATAAGCTGAATACAAGTTCTCTTTGAAGAGTTTTACAAAAAACCCCAGCACATCTGTGAGATCAGAAGATGACAAACATGTCTACTTTTATATTATTCTCATGTCATTTTAACTCTTTTTATTCTTACATAATAGCATAGAAGCTCTGGCTGAGATCAACCCTTCACTGTGCTGGCTTCTGTATAAGCACTTTGGCTTCGTCTACATGCAAATCTGAAGGTTGATGCACTCACAACATGTTAGTGAATATTCCTCATATATTTCAGAAAACTAAACCAAAATCTGCACTTAGAACTGTCTAAATATAGTTAAAAGGCATTTATTTCCAGATTTAGCTAAAGCAATGGAGATATTAGTCCCCCAGGTTGGAGGTGATCAAGCCCTAGAACTCACCAGGCAGAATACAAGTTTTGAGGCCTTCATAGAATCATAGAACGTTAAGGGTTGGAAGAGACCTCTAGAGATTATCTAGTCCAACCCCTCTGCCAAAGCAGGATCACCTAGCGCAGGCCACACAGGAACGCATCCAGGAGGGTTTTGAAAGTCTCCAGAGAAGGAGACTCCACAACCTCTCTGGGCAGCCTGGGCCAGGGCTCCACTACCCTCACAGTCAAGAAGTTTCTTCTCATGTTGAGGTGGAACCTCCCATGTTCTAGCTTTTACCCGTTATTTCTTGTCCTATTACTGGGCACCACAGAAAAGAGACTGGCTCCTTCCACTTGACTCCCACCCCTTAGATATTTATAGACATCCTAATCTCTGCCTGTCGAACGTTTTCACAGTTAAAGTCCCATCGACAGTGATTTAAATTACAGTATATGACACGGACATGAAAGCGATGAAGGATACCACACATTCTCTTCTTCCAGCTCAGCTTTAGGATATTAACCTCTGACGAGGAAGAAGAGGGGCAGAAGCAAGCATGTGGGGACTGTTCATGTCTTAGACTGCTATATCCCTCCTGCAATGATAATCCAAAAATAGTCTTGGCGTAAACCACATCAAAAAAACCACAAACAAACAACATATTGAATGGCTCAGCTGATGGGTGGAAAACACCGTCACCAAAACTGTTGCAAATTTGAACCCTAGGCATGGATGAAATTCTACCTAGCTAGGGAATACCTTGATGATGTATCTACTAGTCACTGTCTTTTCCTATCTCTGCCTAGCACAGCCCCATGTTCTTCTCCAAAACTGTTTCAGAGCTGTATTTTGCATTGGACAATGTAAACACCAGTGAGAAGAAAAACTAGAACTTAAGATGTCCTCTCCTGCAAGTGACTACAGTCTGCAGAAGAGACAGAAACTTTGTTGGCTTGATCTTGAAGTCTTACACACCTTCCCAAAAAGCAGCTTTATTTCAACAGCAAGAGTAGACACAATATTCAAAGGGCACAAGCAAAGTTAAAATGAAGATATTCACAACTCTTATTTCAAAGCATGCACCAAATTTCCCCAGCTTAGCTCTACAGTCTGTGCAAAAAGGGCTTTTTAACTTCTCAAGGTGATTCAGAACAGCTAAAACTACAGCTTTCGTTCTAAGCAGCTTCTGAAGAAGGGGGAAACGAGAAAGAAGTTCCCTGGTATTTGGAAAGACCCCTCAGGAAGACTGGAGACTCGGCTACAAGTTACCTTCTGTATCTTCCATGTCCACAGCTGGTAGAAAGTACAACAGAGTAGCAAGCAGGAGATGCAAATTTTTCCTCTCACTCTCAGAAAGGGCTCAATTGAATCTTCACTTCTCATTTTGGGAGAATTGTTCTAATGAATGTGCTTTATTTTATATTAAAGGCAGACAACATTAATCGTCCTCTCCAGCTATTGTTCTGAACAAATATGACTCCAGCATCTGTTTTAAATGCTCTTGGCTTTCTTCACATGTAAGAGCCTCTTGAACAGGAATCATCAAGAGACTTAACAGAAGCAAGGCTCAAGCAGCTCTTATGCAAGAGACAGGCTAACTCATTTCAATGCAGAAGGTGGTATTTCTGCTCACAAACACAAGCAGGACCACCAGGCATGAGGAGGACTACACCCATTAAGAGCATGTGATGATTTAGCAAGTCAAATTGCTGCCCATGATTTCATCTGTAATTTTGAATCCCTTGCTCTTTTTCCTCACAATCTTTCCTGCATTTTTTGAGTATTCTTATCATTCCATACATTTACAGATTCATGTAACACTCCCTCACTGCCACCAGGACTCCTTCACAGCAACATGACGTAAGTCCAGGCTTTGAGCAGCTCTGCACCATATGTACACAGCCCACCATCAGTCCTTGTGAGTCAGTGCTCATCTTCAGAGCTGCCTGTTCTCAGCTCCATAAGGCCAAAGACCCTCAAGGCTCAGTTCACACGGGGGAAGCAGTTAGGCCTGTGGCTCAGAAACCATGTTAAATAGCCTGCAACCCTTCAATACTAACTCACTCTTGAGAAGACCCAACATGCCCAGCAATCACAATCTTGTATCATGATTCATGTGAGTATTCATTTATTACCTTTCAGAAGGCAGAAACTTTTTGGTTACTAAGGGCACATTTCCCACAGGTATCAAATACTCCCATGCGAGGAGGGAAAGCAGCAACATGCTCCTGTTTGATTTCTGACAAAGGCAAAGCTCGAGCTAGCAGTGAGCAAGTACAGCACCAGTGCGAAAGCACGAGTGCGAAAGCCCGACCTCAGCCCCTCCAGACACCCCATTAATGAAAGAGCGAACTGCCTGAAATCTCTCCAGCTTCAACGATGCCCCCAGGGCTCCTCGACACCAGAGAGAGGGAACAGCTTTTGCTCCCCCAGCTAAACCTTGACAGTTAGGTTGGTATAGCCCTCTGGTGGTATAAACCAGCTGCTTATTTCCCCTCCTCAGCAGACCTAAAATCAATTTGACAAAGCACTCTCAACAGCCACATCTACACCAGGTTTTCCCAGCATGGCTAGACAGACTAGGAGGCATCATTTTTCTTGTAGCCCTAACTAAAGAGCTTTGCTAAAAGATCTTGTAACGCAGACCTAGCTCTAAGCTAAGATTTTGCGTTATAATTGTGCATGTAAACGCTACCAAATTGGGAAGCTACTATACACTGAATGACTTCAATACTGCTTGTATGACAGTATTTTCTTCACCAAAGTCATCTTTTAAAAGGAATTATTATCTCTCTCCAAATCACTACTACTTAATTTATTTGCATAGTATCTTGGATTTTTCTCAACCATGCAAATTAGACTTTATTAACTTAGCCGAAATTCAGTCTCCTCAAGTACAATAAGCTAATCCTCTACTGAAAGAGTACAGAGAAATTTTCATTACTGCAGCAGCAATGTAATTGTGCTGTTATGTTCATGGGTACAATATATTAATTTATACCTCCATAGTGCAAAGAATGCTCAGAACTGTCATTAAACCACTTGCAGACAACTCTCACGATCAAGACATTTAAAATTGGTTTTCAACCAAGACAAACTATTCTTCCATGGTTACAAAAAGCTGCATTAACGTACAACAAATTTAATATCTGGTTACAATAGTGGTATACAATTCTTAATTATAAAATATCAACAAATCTACTCTAGTTCTGTGTAAAAAACGCACTAAGAATTTTGCCTTGAATCTGTGTAATAATTTCTGCACCCATTAATCAATGGGTTTATATAAACCAATTAGATATTCACTGAAATGCAAATTGGGGGAAACAAGTTATTTAATCTACTATGTAATAATGAACAATTTCATGTTAGTTTGCTATTTACAGAAGGCATACAAAATATTAAAGTGCCATATTATTGGCACTTAAAAGCAGTTCTGCCTCCCTTCCCATGGAAAGTTTCAAGTGCTTGTTTTAATAGATTTACTTGGCTTTCAGAGTGTAAGATCACCACTTTTGGCTTCTAAATACCTGACTGAAAGGTCTGCTGGAAGTCCCTCATGTGGAATAAAATACTGATACAGCCATAATTTTAAAAGAAGCATGAATTCCCATTCAAACTCTGCTTGGCCCTCAAGGACCAGGAGTAGCATCATGGGAAGCAGTGCCTCAGAACAGGGCAGTGGGGACAGGCCCTGGGAGGAGGTCCCTGGGAGAGGGAGCTGAGGCCACCTGGCTCTGAATGCCCAGGAGCCCATCACTGCTCCCCACATGGGGCCACAGCGTTCCTGTTCAGCTGGCACCTTGCTTTGAGGACACAGTATCTCCTGCCCGTGATTTTATTTATTCCTTTGATTAAACTAATTGGAAAGAGGAAGATGTAGTCTAAACCAAGGCCACTGGAAGGCTTCCTGCTTCATTTTAAAGTAGAATTTTAGTACGAAAAGTGCTCTGCAAAATTGGAGGGTGGGTGTCCATGCCTACAGTAACAACTCACTGCTTCATTTACACCTGCATTTTAAGGCTGCAAACCCTGAACAGTTGCCCTAGGTCCTGAGACAGAACTCTGGTCTTTTCCATGCTGTGTAACACACAGGGGAAAAAACATGCAGGTCAAATTATTTACTTGCATGAAGTCGTTATCTCCAGTTTAAGCTCAAGACATCCTCTGGATACTCCTTTGCTTCTTACCGTGCCCCTGGTGACACATCAGCACTAAGAGTGAAGTCATGGGGTTTGCACAAGGTGGAGCCCACTGCAGCTCCAGAGAAGCCTGTGACTGGCTGGGGTGTGCAATGACTGCAGGAGCAAAGCCACGCTGCCTGGTCTTTTGCACATCAGCCTCATCTGCCTACAGAATTCTGTGGTGCAGGGCTCTGCCTCTCAGCAATAATACCTGTAATCATCATCCCCGTAGAGAAGCACCAACGCTCTCCTCAATTCCCTTCTTCTTTCCTTCATCATACAAACAAACAAAAAAAAAAAAACAACAAAAAAAAAAGATACGGGTTTGTGCATTTACTCAATGCTTATAAAGCAGTCTACAGAAGGCATGTACAAGTTTTGTATGATGCTGTTGAGAACAGCCAAACAAACAAAAAAAAATCCACAAAACAAATAAAAACCTAAGTCCTCAACAATTGCATTTACAGCTCCAGTTACACAACAAGGACAAATCCATAGAGCAAGGCTACATAGTTCTGAACAATCATAGCAAAAACAAAAAAAGTTGGCGCTATTTAGAAAATTCTTCATATAAATTATTGAACTCTCTCAGCTCTCTCTTAAGTCAAAGTGAGCAGGGAAAGCATCACATACAAAGTATTCAGCACAGTGTAAGAATAAAAAAATCTGCAACTGGTGTGACTTGTACCGCCTGGCAATTAAATTAATATCTGGAAAAAACAACAGAGTTTTCGCTTACAAAAACCTACATTTTCCAAATAGTTCCCCATTGCTTTAAATTTACTACCAATAAAAAAAAATAAAAAAATCAGTAAGAACCAGGAAGTTTACTTTAAATAAATTACTAGGAAATCTATATATTTACTCAAATAATTTTCAATACTACAGCGGAGGACTTTAAGCAAATGTTTAAACGAACGTGAATTGATACACAAGAAAAAGGCACATGGCGATACACTTCATTTAATGCTACATTTTGGCAAGAGCAAGTGCATTATTACTTCTTCAAGAAATGTCTCGCTCAGTCAAGCAGAAGTAGCTCCCATGTGGCCGAGCAAGGACTATTATGTTACATGGTTTTACTGGAGATAATTCTTTACTAAACCAATCAGACCACATAATAACAGCATTCTAACACCAACTACAGGCCCTTGGAGACCCGTTTGTGTGTGGCCTAGATTTCACAGGCTTCTTTACAACAGATGTATTGGATGAGGGTAATGTTACTTCATGTATTAACTTGTGTGTTCCTTAGGTAAAACAGTATTAGTTTAAGTTCCACCTCCTACATATTCTTCTTATAGAAAGTGTGCCTCCTGCAAGCAGATGATAAATCTGAATTCAAATAATCCATAGCAATTAACAATTCATCAGTTTCTAACTCACTACAAGTACTGATAATCTCTTAAAAGACACATCAATGACGCCTTTTCAGCTCACGTATAAGAACACCCCGCTATATGTTTAAGAATGTCCAGCTATAAATAACTGTGCAAAGTCCAAATATTGTCTAAAAGAGCAACAATCTGTATGTCTATTAATTTCTCTTTGCTCTACAATGATCTTCAAGTCTAGAAACTGCATTTTCATAGGACCATAAATGAAAACAAAAACCTAAAAGCTCTCCTCTCTAACAGATGCTAAAAAAAAATCCCATTACTTGAAATGCACCAGTTCAGGATTAAACAGGAAATAATCAGCTTTATGCCAAAGGAAGGACCTCGCCCTGCAACTTTTTATTTATAAAATACTGAATTGATGGAAAGCTTATTTCCTAAATCTGCTCCATGCTAAACTTATTGCTCTATCCAAAACAGGAAGGGTGAAGTTTATCTACAAAAGATTCTGTCTGTTAACTCTCTTGTTAAAAATGCTTTAATAGCTTTCAGTTGTCCACTGACCATAAAGGAAAGCGATATTCATTTAAGTTTCAGAATGGGCTGTATATTAATGGCAACAATTACATGACAAACCAATCTTCCTTATCATAAAAACACACAAATATTTTTGTGCAGAAAGCACAGTAATTTAAAATCCACATGTATGGACTGTGTTGCAGTCAAGATCAGCGACAATGCATGAGCTTTTACCAAAAGGTGACTTTTGGTGATTTAGTTCTCCCTCAACACAGGTCTTCACGTTTTCAATTTTGACAAATATCCTCAGCTACAAATATTCTCAGATTCAACATTCTGCATTAAGAGGGCTCATTTTTATTAATGGATAAGACAGGATTTTATCCTGAGGTCTGGATCACCTTTGTTTTCTTCGCTGGCACAATGTAAATGCAGCAAGAGAAGACAGCAACAACAACAACAATCCTCCTTTTCCAATTAAGGGCAACTCCCAGTAGATCAGCTGCATGATTAACTGGCAGCAGCATTGTTATTATAAACTCAAAGCAAGTGGATCGATGCATTTAAGAACAAGCCCTTAAATGAGAAGGCTTTCTAACCAGCATTGTCTAAAGAGCAACTTTTTTTTTCCCCCCTTCTTTAATAGTTAAAAAAATACGAAAGTAGGTTTGGATATGCATGCCAAAGGATAGGTTTTTTAATCATACGTGCAGTATAACCACACAAAATAAGCAAACTACGGTATGTAATGGACAACTTTTCAGAAAGGAAAAGCAACAGCTGCAAGAAGAAAAACAATTACTTAGATTACCAACATTTATTACTTAGTTGATGTTAAACCTTATGGTTTCTGAAAGTTTAGAATTACTTCACACATTATATTAGCCTCACAAATCAGTTTTATTAGTGCCTCAACAATGGACCAAATTTTTTTTCATGTCCAAGTCAAGGTCCTGTCTCTACCCTCTAAACAGTCACTCTCATCATTTAAGCACTCATTTTGAACATAAAATCAAATAAAGGAAAGAGTAAATTAAGGCCACATTTTTGAAGATTTCTGTAAGTTTTCCCTAGCTTGTAGATGGATATCTTTTTCCATAGGCAGCTGTGATGGCTGAAAAGACTATGCCCCTTTCCCAGCTGTCACCATCCCCATGCCAGGTATCATCACCCCACTCGGTTGTGGTGTCAGCCAGTAATACAGAGAACTACTCCTAAAATTCATTTTTAGGCAGAATCAGCCCAATCAGGTCACATGATACGTTGGGCTGCAGGGAGGAATCACCTATTCTGGGTGAGAGGGCAACCAAGAGCTGTAGATGCCATCTAGAAAGGACGTTTATCTACAGCCTTACTAGTGTGTCCCAGTCTTTCAGCTCGTCCTGGGTTCAGCAGGACCATGACAAGCTCATCCAGGACTGCTCATAGAACTGCTACAGACAAAGCACACAGGATCTGTGCGGAAACGACCACGTATCTTAGCATGTATCTTCAGTCAAATACAAAATATATAAAGGAACAGAACATCAAGCTACCAGAATGGCTGGGGGAGGAGCAGGTCAGAAAAGCTGCATGATGAAGCCTCATTTCTCACTGCAAATATATTCATTCCTTCTGGATTTTCAGAATTCAACACCCAAACTATCCCTCCTCTAAATCTGTTCCCACAATTCTAGCTATTTTCACTTCAATTTGCAAGCAGAAATTCGATCCAAAAATTGGTAAAAATAGAAAGCATGCCTCTCTCCAAAGAGAAAGCCACAAGGAATAGAGATTATCTTTTATGGTTACTAAACCATATGTCTTAGGGCAGTGATTATCAATTGTGTTTCCAAGGGAACGCAGTAGGAGTTCTGCATTTACTCAGTGGATACACCACTGACTGTATCCCACAGTACTTGGAATTAGTTATTTGATAAGTTTGGGTTACAGCTCATAAGTAATATTAAAGAATCATAGCAATTAGCTGGTTCAAAAAAGCTTGGGAATCACTGATTTTCAAACTGTGAACTGTTTTTCCATGTGAAAAACAAGCCTATTTTGTATTTAAAAAGATCTTTTGAAACTAAGAATATTGGCTTTCTATTTCCTCATTACAAGCCCTTATTAACGAGCTAGTTAAGCAATGCTGCAGCATTTCAGCATAAGAACTGTTACCTATCAAACTCATTAAAGGAATGTCTGCCCTGTTCAACCCAGTGTCACTGAACATTTTCCAGAAGTTGTCTGATGGGGTGAACTGACAGAGGACAGATTTGGAACAAACTTGGCAAGATATGTGAACACACTCATGACTTTTTGAAGTGTTCGCTTGTCTTCGTATTTTGGCATCCACTGTAAAGCTTTGATTTCTTTCGAGTCTGGATTCAGTCAGTCCTTACAAAAAGTATTACGATCAATAGAATAAAACTAGGATCGTCAAATACTGTTCTGTGTTGGGGCTTTTGAGGATTTTTTTTTTTCTGAGAGCTTTAGCTCTGTATTCTTCAGATAGCTTAGAGCAGCTTTCTGTGATCCCTGTCATCTATAAGTTGTGAAAACAGCACAATGCAACACATTCACTAAGTGAAAAAACAAAACAAAACAGATATTTCTAGTACTCAGGAGAAAACTTGCACAATGATACTAGAGGTCTAGACACAGTCATCTTGAATTTACCTCACAAAATGTCTTATTCTAACCATAAACCAGAGAGGCTGATTATGATACCAGCATTTGTTTCTTAGTAATGATGATAAATCATTGCGTAAATTAACAAGTCAATACAAAAACTTAAAACTAGAACAAATTAGTGTCTGCTCAGTAAGTCAGTCAACTTCCTGCAGCTTAAAGATCTGTTGAGTATCACCAGCACCATCATGAATTGTGTCCACTTCAGAGAGGTAGCAAGTTCTGCCTCTAGCCAACACTCCAACCCGTAGAACTTTACTCTGGCAAATCACACAGTTGATTCTTCAACTAAGTACTTCTTAAAATCTCAAATTACCCCCAACACCATGATGATTTGAAGGCACCCTCCAATAATAAAGAAATCTGTTAATATCTGCAACCATACTTACTTTGTCAAGTTAATCTTATCTTTAGGGATACATAAGCTATTATCTGAATAGTCTAAAATAATCACTTTCGGGCAGACATCAAAATAAGTTATTTCAAGCCAAACAGCTAAAATCTGCGGAAAGAATAAGCTAATAAGGACGTGATACAAAAGAAGATCTGAACTAGATAATGAAACGGGAAACCACAGAACTATATATGAAAGAATTCAATAAAATGTACTGTTACAATATAAATAAACTTTTTAATACTGTATCTCTAAACAGAATAATAACTGTTGCTGATGAAGTCTATTGATGCTGGATGGATACAACGTGTTTTGGATAAGAACAGCATGGAAAGAGAGCAGTGAAGTCTCTTTTGATAAGCAGAACTAAACAGTTTACTGCCTAAGATAAAAATAGGTTGCTAAAGGTCAAGCACTTTAATGCAATAGCCAAAAGAAACAGTACCATGTCATTTACCTTTTAACCTTGCTTCATACAAGATTACCATGTGCTCTCAAAGATACAGAATAGACAGGGGTTATTCGTACAAACATATCTTGAAAAATAAGGCATTCCTCACTTCACGAAGCCTTCCAGAATTCTTTTTTAAAAAAAAACCATACCAAACAAGCAAAACAGTTCATGCTAGTAAAGATCTGGCCAAACTACATGAAAGCCGAAAGCCTGTGCTTTTATACGCATAAAGCTTTACCTGACATGAGACATTGAGGCTCATGTAAAATACTAAATGACCTTGCCTCTTTTAAAATCTTTGTTGATCCACAATGGACAAAACCAAGCTTATCACTTTCTCCCTATGAAACCTCTGCATATCTTAACATGACTCTTCAGCAATATGTACATATATTGCTCAAGAGTATTTAGTCTTGCTGTGCAGAAGCACTTAGTCAAACATCAACGGACTAAAGAGATACTGAAGCCCGAGATAAAGAAAGAAGACATCAGACTTTCAAAAATAACCAGTATCATTTTTAACAGAAGGGTTATTAGTGATTGAATCCTCTTTCACTAAAGGAGAAAGGATCATTTTTTTGATAAATGTCATGATTAAAAAAAAAGTGAACAAACTGGTTTACGAGGAGTAAAAAAAAAAAAAAAAAAAGAGGCTTTTGTTGCCAAGCAGAGGTTACATTCTCCAAAGTCTCCAACAGCAAGGAGTCTGAGCAAGGAGTCACTTTACATTTTCACTGCACTGTCAAAAACACATACATGAAAAAATTATGTTTCTCTCATCAATAAAAAAAATGTACCTGGATGCTGCTTACCATGATAAGGTGAGTAACACCTACACAATTTAAAAGGCTCCAGAGCCAACACATTATAATGACACAAGCTTTTCTTGGTAGCAAAAAGCCCACCCTGATCAAAATAGAAAGGAAGACTACTAAAACAGAGTTTCTTTGATAACCTATCTGGGTCATGAGAGACTATATAACTACTTTAAACTCAAGATTTTTTTGACCACTCCCCTTTTCCCAAATGGCCTCACAAATGACGTAGAAAATTCACACACCAAGAACGCATACTGTATTTAACTAAGTTTTTTCAAGTCTGTCTTATCAAATCACATAAAAAATTGCAATTTTTGATTAATCACATCCAGATTAGGTACCTTAATACTCCTCAATGCTACAACCATTCTACTGTATATTTACTAGCGTACAGATGATAATTGTCACATTTAGAATGCAGATGTAATTCCCAATCCCAAAGGAGACTGCAAGAATAACAAAACCAATAATTTTGTTATATGTATTATGAAACGTTTCACTCTGTTATTAACATCACCAATCACTTATACATGAGCTCAAGAAACCAATAGCCTAAACCAAATCAAGGGTGAGTCAGAGAGCTTTCCAGAGCTCAGAGTTAAACATTTAGGTATCCTGTTACGAAAAATCAAAGGCAAAAAAAGAACCACAACATAACTGACCTCAGTGAAACAGGAAACAGAATCTTAGAGTTTATCTTTGCTTCTGATTTTAGTGAAAACAGTTGCAGGAAAACATCCTTCAACAGCAACGTAAGAAAAAGGAAAATTTTACAGTGAGCTGTGATTATGCCGAATAGTAAATTAGAGAAGAACTATGAAAAGTATTTAAAAATTATTCAAGGCATTTCTGAGTTATGACTAGACCTACACTTGGGTAAGCAGATTAATAATTTCATTTAAAACTCACTTTTACATAACAAAATTATTCATACTGTTTTCATTTGTAGATGATGAGAAAAACAGCAAACCCAACAAAACGGACAACAGAACGATCAGTAGTGACTGATTATCAAATTCTTCATTAATCAATCTGAGGTACTCAATGCAGGAACACTGTGCTTCCTGCCTTCCTATTGTAGCTTCCTGCAGACGCCTCAAGGGCATCCAGAGGGGAAGACACCAAGCTGGAAGCACCTGACTGCTCCCCACTTGTTTCTGGCACCAGAAATAGCAACGAGTTTTCTTGCATGATGTAGCGTCTCCACCCTCTAGCCAGGGAGAAACTCCACTGCATTTGCCCAGGGGCTTTAAAGCTTCTGAGGAATTAATTCCCATCTCCACCCATGTTCCTCTTGTTCCCCATCTCATTCTTTTCCTCACCCTCTTGGCTGCAGTTCCTGATCTTGGCACTCTTTTTTTTTTTTTTTTTTTTTTTTTTTTTCTCCACCTGAAAGCCCATCCCCCCCCT
>VWZK01013489.1:0-47536 GCA_013396935.1 Baryphthengus martii | reverse complement strand
TTTTTTTTATTTTTTCTCCAACTGCAAGTCCAGTCTCACCCTTGTTCATTGCTTCCCACACTCTCAATTCCCAACCCTACCTCTCCTGTCATCACAAATCCTTTCATCTCTTCCAGATTTCCTCCACTTTCCACTTCAGAGGTCACCTGATTTCTCAGTGAGACATAGTTCCACTCCACCTCTTCCTCAGAAACTCCTGCATCCTTTTGCCCCTGCCTTCTGGATGCTCTCCTGCATCCAGTCCTCCTCCTGTCTTCTCTTTGGAATGGTCCACCTCTCTCCATACAGAAGAACTTTGAGAGGAAGGCTCCTAATTTGACATTCACATGCCTTCCTACACTGGTTTCTCTCCTTTCAGCTACGTGAAAAAAAAAATGAACTTTTGTTGGAGGTGGAGGAGTGCACCAGTCACTGTCAAGAGCTGGTAAAGGCACAGTCTCCATCCCCTTGCTGGGAGAGCTACAGGCGAGACTGCCCCACCAGCAGAAGTCATCTAATTACAGGTTTCAAGGAGGCTGCATCCAGCTCACAGGTCCCCCTCAATGAACAAAGAGACATCTTTATCTTAAACTGTAACAGAGTCATTGTTGCACCTTTCCTGTTCAGTGACAGGTGACACACTTAAAAAGGCATTCAGCTTCACTTCACGGTGAGCTGTGCCTCTGTGTGGGAACATTTCTCTATAATTGCACACTTCCAGTTCTTCATCACATTAGCTGACAGGCAATATGTACATAAAACATCCAGAAATCTTTTGATCTTCATTCTCCTAAAGTGTAAATACTTTAATGAACTGCAAAAGGTTAGAATTTGAATTCAAAGGGACCGTTTAGCTCGATTTCATGAACTATCTCACTACCAAACATATTGGTTATTATAACTGCTCTTTGCTCTCAAGATTTGCCCAAGAACTTCAGGGGCTGGAGCAACTGGGTGCCAGCTTGATTCACAACTAGATCAAAGCTTGGCTCCAACAGGACAGCTGGGAAAAGCTGTTATGGGGGTGAGCAGTGATGCACTAGTGCTCCAAAATGAGTAAATTCTCCAAAATATGTAGAATCAAGGCTACTGAAGATGGCAAGGTGTCCTAAAGGAAGATGAGAGTTCTGGTCATAGCCATCTCTAGATAGAAATGAAAAGGAAATATTTTTCAAAGTTTTAACTTCCCTATGACAAAAATAAAGAGTTACTGTCCAAATATCACCAAATACTATAGCTTTCTACAGATTTCTGCCTGATGATTAAATAACTTTGAGTGTCTAAGGCAGTGCTTTCAAGACAGTGAACATTCAGAGATGATAGTGGCTGGACACACAACACAGAATGGCTACTCACTTGGGGCAGCAGGTACATTTAAGAAACTACACTGTGAATAAGAGAACTGGTTCAAGGAATATCTGCAGACTTTTCAGTCTTTTTCCTAACTCGATTCACAGCCAGGCCCCACAAGGACTACCATGTCAGCACAGGGATGCAATTTCTTAAACTGTGGTTGCCACCAAACTCTTTGTAATGGACAGCTGAGAGTTGTAATGGCAGAAATTGGCAGGTTTGGGTATTTTAGTTTGTTTATTTTTTGTTTGTTTGGGTTTTGTTTTGGTTTGTTTTGTTTTTTTAAAAAACAACTGCAACACTTGCTTAAAGGGACTTTCTGATGTCTAATAAGATGCAATCATACTATGCTCTTTCTTCACTGGAACTCGCTCAGTTTCTGCTACGGCCTATTTTCATAAAGCTTGTAACAACTAATCACCTTGGTTTATGCCTAAATTGAATTTAGTTTCAACTTGACAATAGAGTCAAAAGATACACAGCAGAGATACTCTGCGATTGCGTAAGTTAGTTTCTCCAGGAAGCCAACTTAAAAAAGCATGTAATAAAATGGGCAAATTTCCAATTGAATATGATCACTGAAAAGCTGGTGTCAGCACACGCTAATCTATTTCTGATTTTGTGTTTAAAAATGCTTACATGGCAATTTTTTTTGTTGTTGTTTAGGCAACACGTGACAAAAAAGGCTAATACATCAATCATCTACTATACCAAGGTGGTGAACCGCTTGTGGGGACTAATTAAGGTCAAGTAAGAACACACAGAACCCACATAAGTACAGCATTTCATGTTTTAATGAAACCAAGTATTTAAGCTATCTAGGGGGCAAGAAAGGGGAAAAGATTGCTAGCAAACCAATTAAACCAAAGAGAAACAGTATCAAATCCATCTATTACAGGTTATTAGTGTCATTCAGAGCAATGCTCCAAGTTCAATAGCTCAGAAAATTAATGTATAGATAGTCCTTCTCAAGAAGCATGAGAAACTAAAGAACTATGAACAACATGATCCACTTGATTTTGTCAGTATTCAGCTTCTGCGATTTTATGTCAGGTTGACTATTTCAAAAATCAAAGTAGCAAGGTAAACCAGATACACTACAATCTTTGTCCTGCAGAGAATCTCGGCTCCTGGTTTTCTGCCATATTTGGTGAAGCATGCAATTGTGAGAGTCATACTAGGGTACGTCCAGACAATCATTGAGGACTGCAAGTCACAACATCAGTGCAAATAAAAGTGTTAAATAAAACAGGAAAGTGAACCTTGTGGGCTGGTGATAAATGATGATGCGCATTAGTCATTTACACCCCAAGATAAAAATTTAATGTTTTTATAATCTTAACTTACAGAAGAAGTACATGTATAAGCAACTTATGCAATAAAGTATTTTCCCATATCATTGAGGAAATCATTTTCCTAAATTTTTATGCCTTTTGGATTTATCTTTCTAAAAATTAAAAAAAAAAGTATGAAAAAGAACTGTAAGTCTACCTTATATTTTAAAGGCCAGAGCAAATAGTTTCTATGTCAAGCTTTTAAGATACAAACTCATATAAATACCATATGCACTCAAAATAATTTGAACAAAACCCACGTAACAGTCCTCTGCAAATGAACTTTTTTTTTTTTAACTATTTGCTTGCTTTCCAAGCGCCACCCAATTAATGGCTGTCAAATTACTAATGTTCACAGAAAGGAACAAGCTATTAAAAAAAGCGTAGCCCACCCATCTTCAAAAGATAGAGAGTTTAACCTGCTCAGTGAAGCAACTAGTAGAAGAAAGAAGACAATAGGCTTGGTGTATAGAACACAGGCTGAGATATAGAATATAAAAATAAATAGAAACTTAAGAACTAGGTGACAAATATAACCTGTCACCAAAGTGTCTTTGGTCACAGATGATCCAATATTTATACACCAATCAGAGTTGTATACAAATCAGATTACAAATGGATTAGAGGATTAAACTACATTCGCCAGCAAAACTATCATCTACAAACCAAGCTTCTGTTATATTAAGATCAGGCCCACAGTCTGTAAGAGACACAGGAAAAAACCCATAAAGCTGTAGATTCACACTTCAGCAGATCTTCCCTACCTACAGGTTGTCTGTGTGATACTCTTCTGTTGCTGTCTACTCCAACCTCCTGAGGACTGAGAGTTCTTGTCAGTGCAGGACAAATAGAAACCAGCTTCTATGCCAAACACAAGTCCCTTCTGTCACCTACCTTCCTGCCACTACATCTTACTTGCCACTTGCCAGGGTTTTTTCCCCTGTTTGCTCATTTACCACCTTGCCATCATCACATGTGGTTTTACGAAGCCTCTCCTTTATGACACTGTTCTCCATTTGTCCTACATACAACCTGTTTTAAGCACCACTTGGATTCCCATTTCGTTTCTAAGGCTTTCAGAAGATCAGCACTCAGACTGTATTGGAAACAGTGACAGAGCTGATGTGAAATTAGTGCTGGGGGCATGGAACAGATGCCAGACAGTAATTCCTTGTGCTAGGGCTATTTCTGAGGCAACTGAAATTTCTGGATCTAATTATTAGGTATATTGGACTGATTCTATTCTCATTCTGTTTCAATCCAGGAAGCAACAGGTTTCTCCAGCAGCAATGCTGAAACATTCTTCAAAATTTGAAAGATGCGTCGTTCAAGAGAGAGTCATAGAATGGTATGGGTTGGAAGGGACCTCTGGAGATCATCAAGTCAGTTACAAGAAAGAAAAATACTAAGAAGTTAAAACTTTAAGCCTCAGCGCATTGAGACAACTAAGAGAGAATTTTATCTTCCACTCTTAAATAGTTAAAAAATAAAATCAAACAACACTATTAAAACCACCTCTAAAGTCCACCAATGGCCTTCTGTTAAAGCAAAAATAATCCGGAGACAAAATTGGAGATGAGGCTCTCTCTATCCACTAAATTAAATTCAAGTTATTAAAGGCACCACCACCAAAAAAAAAACAACCCTACACACCTAGGACCAACCACCCTCACTCCCACAGAAACTACTGCCTTTGTCAAGGCTCAGACTATTCACTTCAGCTTTCTCAGGAGGCTTGCCAGTGTCAGTTCCGTTTACCCTTCCAAGCATCTTAACTTCTGACAGTTTTTTTCAGTAGGCTATTTCTCATAATTAGTTCGTAATTATATATGAAGGCCCACACATTTTTAGAGTTTCTTCTCTTCCTAATGCCTTTTCCAATACTATTTACACTCTTTATCTCCTGAAACTAATCTTTCTCCTTCCCAGTCTACTCAGCATTATAGTTTCCAAGTCTTCTTTCATCCTCTTGTTAAGTTTTTCTATTTTCTCACAGCAGAACAAGAAATTCTAAATCAAATAATCACTGCCAGTCGTTGATTGAAAAATTACTTTTTAATAGACAACTCCTTACATTTTCACTTTATGTGACCAAGCAGTGGATCTTGCCTTTCAGATTTGAACAACTGGATACTGAGTGAAACAGGTATAGCCTTCTTTCACATTTTCTTTAGTTGAAACTAAGTCTAGCAATTTTATCAAGTAGCTAATTATTCACCCTCTCCTGTCTGCCACAAAATTAGAATGTCTGTAAACTATCCCCTCTAAGACTATCTATAAGCAAACAGCTCTATGTGAGATCTTACAGTCTGCAGTACCGCTTGATCACAGAAATGAAGCTCCACTATATCAACAACTGTATCAATAACTACATTTGTCAACAGATTGAGTCTCCAGCATTTGCCAACTTCAAAATAATGTGCTCAGCATGGGCCGAAAAACTGTTTGCATCAAAAAACGTAAGACAAAATAAACTGTGAAACACAGAATCTTCCATAAATAAGTAGTGACAGAAAGCTAAAGGTGAGCTCTGTCTAATGCACTCAAATCTCTCTAAGAAATACCCTACTGTTATTGGATACATCCATACATTTCTGGTGTGAAGCTCTCTTTAAAGTATTGCCCTGTGAGCATTGCATATTAAAGAATACTTTTTAATCAGCTTTCCAATGAAAAAAAGCTGCTGGCAAAAAGCTGAAATGTGGTAATACGCTTCCTTATTAAACTATACCTTCAGGCACTGAAGTCAAATGAGTGAGTTGCGCTAATTTTGCATATGCAGCAGTTTGTAATTATAAACACTGCAGTGCATACCAAATAACTCATTAATGTCCATGGAAAGGGAAGAGAACATAACTAAACAAATGGAAAGTGAAGGCCTGCAACTTCTAACACATGGTGACCCAAACACGACAGAAGCAGCTGAAGTTTCCTCATCCTTTTACAAGTATCCTGCTTTAAATCAATGTATTTGTAATGAGATTCAATGATATTGTGAAGATAATGACCAAAACCTTTTCTGTTCTCCATCTTGCAGTTTCATAAAAATGAAAATGTAGATTTCTAAAAAACAGCTCGGATTTAGAAATCTGAAAGACCCCAGTACAAAAAATATTTAAGGCAAGTGTGAACTGTAAAAATGCAAATAATCATAACAAATTTATTGATTTGATTTTGCAATGGTAAAAATCAAGGAGGCTCAGAATAAATAGTAAAAGATAGTAGAAAAATCAGCAAGTCAGAATTTATATGGAAGAAAAAGTGACTAAGAATGTGTGAAAAGTAATAGGGGTACTGATACAAGAACACTAATAAACCACAAAAGGATGAAACTAATCATAGGCAGATGATAACATTAAGTAAAAGAATTGTCATCAATTTTTCTGAGAAGCCTAAGGCAAAACACCAAAACCTGAGACAAATGCTTTCTTGATTAGGAAAAAATAAATTAAGACACTTAATTACATCTTACATTTAAATAAAATGAACATAAGCTCTGAGGAGGCATGATACATACTATGCTACCAACCAATTAGACTGATGATGAGTCCATCATTAAGTCCTTGCTACTGTAGATTAAGTACAGAAGACTTGAAGGACAACAGAAAAGCAAGGAGGGAACAAAAGCGTACAGCTTCCCCATCTTTTACTCTCATCTGGCCTGTTACTCTTGTCTGGTCTGCTCCTGCCAGAAACAAAGCATGCCTGACCTCATCCATAACCAGAAATAATCCTTTAATATGTTTTCTAGCTACTGTTCCAGTTCCTTCGGCTTCACTTAACTTACCTACTCACATTTTAATTAGGGGATTTTTTCTAACTTAGATAATTTTACCCGAAACGAGCAACAGCACATGCAGACCAACAAGCTAACCTAAGGAAATGGTAACCTGTTTCCCTGGCTCAGCTGAAGCTGAAAGAAAAGCTACATCCAAGGCCAGCTTTAACAGCCTCCTTCAGTCCTTCCTGGACTCCCACTAGTCCAACTTACTCATTCATTTATTTTACTAGTAAAAAAACAGTAAAAAACTTAAATGTTTAATCCAACAGATTCAGAACTTAGAAAATGTTTCTGCTATACTTACTACAGCTTCTCAGTAGCTTATTCCTAGTCAAGATGCAGAAGCTACCTCATTTTACATCCTCTTTCAGCTTTATGCTGTCGCTGAACCATAAAACAGTTTTGTCTGAAGCAACCCAAAATTTGCAATGGACATAGGAGGGGTTGGGGTGGGGAGGAAGGCATGCAGTGTACTTCCATACATTACAGAAATTGTAACTATTTTATCATAACAGAAATGCTTGTGTTTTTTCATTTTTTATGGTCTAATATTAAAACTAAAACTTTCTTAACTAAATCTTTGCAGGGTAAAGTTTCACTTCGTGAGCTGTCAGTCTTCTCTCAGAGCAGTAACCTCCAGAGAACAGGCCCATTAAAAAGTATTAAATACACACAAAGACAATTCAGTTATTGCTATATATATAGATCTTACCAGAACAAGAGGTCTGGCAAAGAGGGAGAACGAGAAACAGTTCGTCTGAAACTACACATGCTAAGACTGCAAAAACCCAATTGTTTTTCTTACTTATCTGCAACTTGTAGGCCAAATACTTCAGCATTTTACCTAAAAAAGAAAAACAATTTGACAGCAGATCTGGAAACGGAATCTGGACAGTCTGTGGACTCAGCCACATACAGATTTTTCCTTGTTTTCTATGCACCACATCTATGAAGTTTAAATGCAAAAATCTGTGATTTCCAGCAAGAAGGCTGTCCAATTTGAGTAACAGTTCATTAATACTACTGAGGGCTGTTAACAAGTCATATTAATTTAGAAAATCAAGTAAATAAGCAATTAATCCAAGCATTTGAACATTTAAAAATATTATTCTACTGAACACTTAGAAATATTGTTGAACTGAAAGCATCCAGTCAGCCAGTAATTCCATTAAGAAAAAAAAAAAAAAAAGCATTCATGAATGTACTAATTCCTGTGCTTCCTTCTTAGATGCCAGAGCCCTGTGGTAATAGATAAGTTGAGGTCTGAGTGTCAGATCTCATTCGGAAACTTGGGAGGTTTGATTTTTTGCCAAAATCAACGAAGGTACTTGGCTCTTCTGGTAAAATCTGTCTTCAGAAAATACTAGATTTTCAGAAGTAACCCATGTCACTTCCACTTGCATATGCGACATTTAAGAAACTGGACACATAATAATGGACTAATTAAAACAGTGTTGCAGACTTGATGTCTAGACAAGATAAGACATTTCAAGAATCCCTGCTACTCATGCTCATAAAGGAAAAACAAAGAGATAGCCTTTTGTGCAACACCAGCGCTGAATCGCTCCAATTGTGAATTTAACACCAGGGACAAATTTGTCATCACTTCCGAAAAAAATCCCACACTTCAGCACATTATGTGCTAAAAGCATAAGCTGATCCTTAACTATATAAAAACAGAAACTAAACAACTGCAAAACAATACTTTAATGTATAGTCTCTGTTATTAAATGCAAAAAATATTTAAAAGTGCATGAAATTGCTGTATCAGCAACCTATGGGACATTCGTTGACCTTGATACACCAATGTAAAATTCCCTGCTACACTCTTTTCGTACCCAGATCAATCTTTTAAACATCTATTAAACGGGTTTCTACCCCACTGTACATACAACACCGAATTTCAAAATTATAATTGCAGATGAAAGAGGGCAAGGCATGTTCAAAGACCTAAGGAAACACCTAGCTTAAAAAAAAAAACACCAACCACCCCAGAAAGCTAATTACCTCACTATTTTTGTTCTTTAAAAACTCTTCAAAGTTTCTTATTGCTTACAAATAGAACATCAAAAGCCACATCATGGATCTAAACCTTACTTCACGGGACATACTAAAACATGAGACACACATTAATGCTGTAGAATTTTTATTCAGTTCACAGAGGTACAAAGATGAAAAAGAAGATGCACTGAGATGGAAGGAAACAGTTTTCCCTTCCAGAGAAAAGATCCTGCTCTACCAGCCACACAGTGGCAGAGCCAGAGGGTCCCAGGAACTCAAGCATTCCCTCAGAGCAGCTGAGCATGTCCTGACAGGCAGGTGAGGCCAGCCAAAAGCAGGAGAGCACAGCAAGGAGCTGGGACTCCGCATGTCACAGATGGGGACAGGAAACTGCCAGGAGGAGCAGGCAGCAGAAACCTTGTCCTTGGTGGAAAGCAAGAGTGTTCTGGAGAACACCATGCAGGGCTGTGATGGCAGCTGAGCTCAAACAGAGAGCAGTGAAACACTGAAACAGGCCATCTAGAGAAATAGCGGAGTCTCCCTCACCGGAAATAATCAGGCCCCAGTTTGACAGAGCCCTGAATGACCTGATCTAAAGCTCTTCAAGAGAAGACTGGTCCATAGGAAGTCCCATCCAACTTGGATGTTTCAATGGTACTGTCACTATGCCTATCATTTCAAAGTTGAGACTTCCAGGATCTGCAGTCCCTGTTCAGCAATGTTCTCAGGCACCCGTGCATCTTCAATCATGTTCTGCCTCCCCATATAATATTGACAGACTTCAAATTAAACATATGCTTTGTCGTTTTCCTAATTCAGGAGTCACACATAATTCTTGGCTCTGTTCAGTGTCTAGAATTTTCCGAGCCTTTATCCATGAGCATAACTTCTAGTCTCCTATGTCACCTTCAGTTAATACTTGAAAAGCAACTGCAGACTCTTAAAAGATAGTCACTAAATAGTAAACAGCCACTAGCACTTGTTTGACATTTTTTGTCCTGTCAGTCAGCACAGAAAAAAAATTCATTTTTCTTCAAATTCCACGAATTTAGAGGAACGCCTCCAGTAAGTCCCCCTCCAAACAAATAACACACCATTATTCTGTTGGTGAGCCAGAGCAACCATTTACAATCACATTCCATTTCAAATTCTGCATTTGGCAATTGTGTTACTGTAATTTAGAGGAAACATAGAGGCAACTTTACAAAAAAAGCGATATAAGCAATACCTAAAGATACAGAGATGGATTTATTTAAACAGAATACCTGTAGGAATATTTGATTCAATTGCTTAAGGGATTTTTTTGTTGTTTTTTTCTTAAGAGAAACAACAGAGTATATCACATGCTGCCCACCCCCGGGCACCAGGCTGCCTGTTTCTCTGCTGTACAGCTCACTGAGACGCTGTATGCGTTCTGTCAGCACAGAGGTTTGCCTCTGAGTTTACCTGAAATAGTACCATACTATGAAGTTACAGTACATACTTGGAAAATACTGCTCTTTATCCTGGTTGAAGATTTTAAGATAGATGGGTATGAAGAGGATAAAGCAAAGAGAGCTTTATCAAGAGTTTGGAGCAGTTAAGAATATCTGGGAATTGGGATCAGAATAAATATGAACTGATAAGCAACCACCACTAGATATGGTGCTCCAAGAGAAAGCAGAAAAACTTGGGAGACAGAAGCAGAAAAGGTCAGATGGGTCAAGTCTTCTAATCAAGCTTCACTTTCTCAAACACCAGCTGGACTCTCACCAGTTCTTAGACACATACTCAGTGGCACAAGAAGTTATTTCTACCTTGTCTGATTGATTGATTTTAAATACTTCAGTAGTTTTCCACTGAAGACTGAAAAGTAATCTTTTGGGAATCCTGCTTTGCAGAAAGGTTACAGCTTTACCCCTTTTTGCAGTATAACTCTTTGCAGTTAAGTACTTTATTTCAGTAAACCTTCTACAAAATTACATTCCAGAAATAATATATTAAAACTAGGTAGCTATTTTAAACACCCAAATGAAATTTAACTGGAAAAAACTCCATAGAACAAATTTTTTTTCTGCTGTTACCTGACTCTTCAAGACAAATAATCAGAAACAAATTATGAAAAAAAGCTTTCTTATAAATTTATTCCCTATTTTATTAGCAAGTCAGTCTTCTTATTCCTGAGGTGTATTTATGCCTAGAGCTCACTTTTAAGATTGAAATGTTACAGCTATATAAACAACACAGCATGACTAGTGATAGCATTAAATTTGTATGTTAAGGATAAATTTTACTGTGCAAAAACCAGAAACATACTTTCAGTTAAACAGTATTAAACCCAGTATAAACCACATTGAGAAATTCACCCAAATAATCTTTAGTAAGTAGTCTACCACAAGACTGCAGATTTAATTTCCATTCTACTCTTTGCTTCCTCTAATTCCTTGTCAAAGGCAGAGAATTCAAGCCACACAGAATTAAACTATATTTTCTTTTAGATTCTGACAACTCAAAGTCAACAGAATGGTGTATAAATTTCTATAGAGATTGCTTCCATATACAGTGGGAAGATTAACAGTATTTTACAATTATGAAAATCATCAGGACTAGCACAATAATAAATGTTCCGGATTTTTTCTTAATTGTTGAAGCAGAAGCTACTTTTAAACGTTTCTCTGAAATACACACAGGTCATTTTTCAGTCTTAAGTTTAAATGACTAAACAAACATCTTGCCTATCTTTTGAAAAATTCCCAGTATCTGGGATTTTTTTTATTAAAAAAAAAAAATAAAGTATCTCGTTCAGTTGAATAAAATGTATTGAAGATGCTTCCAGTAACATTCTAAAATCTTACTTTAATTCTGTGGAAGCTGACAACTTCAATATTCAAATCAACAACAGGAAAAACTGATTCTATGAAACCCAAATCTTTCTAAGTTATTCCTCAGGCTTTTCTGAGCTAAATTCCTAAAAGTATTCTGTTTTACAGAACATAATAAAGATTTCCTGAAGAGATAAGTGCAAACCCTATCAAACATAATAACATTAGATCATATTGAAAACAACATTTGGGTTTTATGCCCAAATTTTCAACTGTTTTCAGTATAAGCCTGTCCTTAGGACCTAGGGGAAATAAACCAATCAGAGATTCACCAGCATCAGGCTAAATAATCACAGTTGTTATTTTTTAACTATCTGCTCTTAGACTTTATCTTTTTCAGTTTGCAATTTTTAATTGCAAAAAAAAATGCAAAATGCAAAAAAAATCATAAACTCATGCATTTGGTATTAGCTGATTTAGGACATGTAAGACCTGGTGATTAGACACACCAGCACGATCCTCACAGTTACAGCATGCTCTGGTTAACTCCATCCCCACCAAACCCAGCACACATGCAAGCCCCGGTTCACCAGGAACATGATTAAGCAAAATCAACAATAAAAAAAAACAAAAACTGAGAAGAAAGTTGTTTGTCAAGTGTCAAGAAAAAAGGAACAGCAGTGTAGTGTTGCTACAGCGCAGGAAATGGGCTCAAAAGCAACGGAACAAAGGCCACTAGAATTAAGATGGAAACCTAAGACCTAGAATAATCTTATCTCAAACAGTACCAGAGACCTATTTTCTTGAAGATGTTATTACTAGATAACCACAAAGGGGAAAAAGTGATCTACACTTCCCTTCCACCCGTCCCAGGCATACACTGAAAACACTGTAAATCAGAGCAAGTTTGAAGACAGACATCTCTCTTCTCCCACCCAAATTACAAACTTTAAATGCAGTTTCCAGAGTTGGGCATAGCTGCATTTACATCAGAAAGATCGAGTTGGAAAAATCTCCAAACTCTGCATTTAAAGTAACAAAAATACAGAAGAAACCACTTTATGGCAAATGAAATTGAAGGTTATTGTAGATAACTTCCTTATTGTAACGTGACATGATATTAAAGATTAATAAGTGAATAAACATAGTAAACCTCTTCAAAAACTCAGTGTTAGAAGAGCAATAGAAATCCTGTTTTGTAATAAATCAATCCTCAAGTACTCAACACAAAGAGAAAAGAACACAAATTTTGAACAAAATATCCCTCCCTCATCTTGATATGAAACACTGCAGCCAACCCAAAACTTAAAGGTTCTTAATCTTAGAGAATCATAAAAGCACTGAGATTCAAAGCTAACTTGAAAAAATGAAACAAATCAAACCCAAATACTCAGCAAAACATGTGTACAAAAAAAATCCAACCAAAACAAAACAAACAAAAAAAAAAACCCAAGAAAAACAACCCCGACAGGCATCTTCTAGTGTTCAATCCTAAACTGTGTATGTTTAAGGAAATTAAAGTGTAAAAACATTTTTTGATAACTTGACCTCACATAAAGCCTTACTTTTTAATTACATTTGAAATTATTTATATTATATCTGATTTTGAAACAACTACTCAGAGAAGCAGTCATTTTCTTGGCTTGCAAAATAGCAGGTGTTGCATGTAAGTTACAGAAAACCACCACTTAGTTCCAGGTGCAGATAAATGTCATGCTTCTTCAGAATTAAATAGATGGAGAGGTTAGCATCACATCTTCTCAAGTAGTCAGATTACATTCATATTACACACCATGAAGGAAGAAAAAAATAAATCAACACATTTCTAGCAGATCAGACCATTGCACAGATACTTTACCAGTGACAAAATGCCAAGAGGACTCACCTGCTCAATCTCCTTTGTCTTAGTTGCAATTGCTTTTGAGCGACCAAGAAGCTGGCCATCCTCACATAATTCTGTACTGTCTGTTATATTTGTTTCTGTTTCCTCTGTTTGTTCGACATATAATGGAGCTGAAGATCCAGCCTTAAAAAATAAAACAAAATTCAGTTTTGTGAGCAAAATAAAAACCTCAAAGTTCAAGGGCAAAAATAAAAACCCAAATACAGCCATTCAGTTGGATATGAGTTTGCATATCAAGACTATTAGTTATTATTGCTATAATCTAACAGATGCAGAAATACAGATTGCAAACATGTAGAAAACACGACATCATAAAAAACCCCCTGTGACTCAGTCTTATACTGTGTAAACACAATGATGTCAGATAACCTTCATCTGCCTTTCTGCTGAGAAGGAACTTGTAGATGAGATACACCACCAGCTAGCGAGAAAAATCCACACTGAAAGTAGGATTAGTTTTCTGGGAAAGGATAAAAGTAACAAAATCAAAGGTAAACAGGCATCAACAAAATCAAAACGCTATCAGCAAGAACTCTTGCAGCATTCTGGTTCACATGTTTAAATATTGAAGGAACAGATATCTGCTATATAGCAAAAGCAAACATGTACTTAGAGACTTCCTGATAATAGGAGAAATCTTACTGAAGTATAAAATAGTATAAGCTTCCCTCTAAAACAGAAGACAGTATTTCTGCCCCAAAGAAAACAGATTCCCACTCCAACGAGTCTATATAGATGTAAAATGAGACTAAATTGCTACAGCATGTTTAAATCAAATATTATGGAACCAGTTTGTAGTAAATATTTTTTTTAAAAGATTTGAGAATTGAAGAAAATGCATTAAAATATTTTCTACAATTCAAAAAATAAAGAAGTAGAGATCTTAAGACTGAACTAACATGAAAGAGAAAAACATTAAACAACAACACAAAAAGCAGCTTAATGGTCCCATGAGCAATGGCTCAGAATTTAGCAGCATTATAAGCCATTAAGATTGTGATCCAAATCTTGTTACTGCAGTAAATCATGAAATACCTGAGGGTGAGTAAAGGCTGCTAAAATAATACTTAGTAGTTGAACTTTGTATGTAAGATAAAATGAAAACAGTGTAAAACTGTTGCAATTCACACATGACAGCGTGCTAATCAAAGTGAGAAGTACCCTTTCTTCTAGGACTTAGAATGAGATGTCTCACCTCCTTCATCATCATTCCTGTAGCACGCTTTCTTAAGAGTCAACAAATCATCTCAGACTGCTAGTTTGTAGTAAATATGTTTCATTTGGAACCTTTCTTTATTTTGAATTTTTTTGCTACTGCATTCTTCTCTGAGGCACAGAAGAAGCTTTAAAGAACTCTTCTCTGTTTGGCTCATTCTGTTCTTCCTCGCTTGCACTACCTTCCTCTCATGAAAAAGAGGAGTAGTATTTCTCTTTACTGCTACTGCCCTGAACCTGTCAGAAATGTCCACACGTATGTTCTCCTCTGGATGGCATTCATGTGTGGATCAGTTGCTTCTTTTTCCTACCTTCAACCCTTTCCTCTTACTTTTTTTTTTTTTTTTCCTGAAGAGAAATAAACAGTTTATTTATCCAACTGGATCTTCCTGTCCAGCATCAAGAAGCTGTTGATGCACTCAGCCATTACATCAATGGACACGATTTAAAAGTTTAGAGAAATATGGATCCATTGAGTTTATTTCTCTAATCTAGCCCTTAAGTTCCACAAGGAGGAAATCTGATGTTTCCCAAGATGCTTTTAGTTTTCTTCAAATTATTTACAAACAAATATAAAATACAAACCCTCTCATGATAAAGTTTAAGACATATGACTTTGTAAAGTAGGTACACTATTTTGTTTTTGCAAAAAGTGCTTCTACAACTGAAGCAAAGTGAAAGTTGAAGATTAAATTATCACAGAATTAGAGTAATTTCACAAAAAGACATTGCATGACATTTGGTTTGTTTTAAATGATAAATACATCTTCCAATAACATAGCAGAATCCAAAAAAGACATCCAATTGAAGAGCAGCATGGAAAGGGCAAGGGGTAGAAGACAATGAAGGGCAAGAACAAATAGGTGTAAACTAGCTATTAATTAATGTTGATTATTAATGATATAAAGGTTCTGCCCACTTTGGAACCAAGGAAAAACTGAACTTATAATTTAGAGGAGGACTGCTTTCTGAAATATAATACATGGCATGGAACTGAACTCAATAAATCAGTTTCCTTCTAGTCTCATGATTTACATGTACACTTGTATTTTGACTCAGAAATCCCTTCCTAACGCTAAGGAGTCCATTAGGTATACACTTACACTAGCACAGGAGTTCCTTGGAGAATCCCTGGGAGAGCTGGAGCCTTATTTTGTCAGTTGTAACTCAACATGAATTCAAGTTATACTAACAAAATCTACTCTGTTTTTGTGTATTTATCTTTTTAATTAAAATAAAAGAACAAATAAAGAAATCACAAAGCTTTAATCTCGCCCTCTCACTCCCTTTCAATAAACATTTAACAGCATATGCAGGATAAATAAAGGGGTAAGTTACAAAATGTGCCTTTCAGGAGAGTACAGAAAAACAAGAGTCTGTTGTTGTAACACTTTAAAACATATCAATTAATAATCCTGTCTTACATCATACTCTGTTATTTCAGGTAAATTGCTTTCATCGACCTTCTCTGATTTTTCAGCTGCCCATTTGCTTGCAGCTTCTGCAAGTTCCTTTTCTGATAGTCTGTTGCTCTTATCCAAGGCCTGTACAAAAACATTATAGTCAAGGCTTAGCATGAAGTATGGCAAAACATCTTTAAAATAGTTATTCAGATCCCCAAAACATTTTAAAATAGGAAATAAGTAAGCTGAAGTTATTTCATTTGATGATCGATTTCATTAAAAGAAAAATGAGCAGGGAGAGAGAAAAAAGAAAGAGAGGAGAAAAAAAATCATTAAATTCAATAAAAATGTTTTTTAAAAGCACCATACTTTCAGAATCAGTTTTATTAAATTCATGGGACAGAGAAGATAGAAAAATTATGTTACACCAGTCGAGTAACAGGCACTAAGAAGTCAGAAAAAGTGTGGAGTGATGTAATAATTCAATGTGATTTTCAGACATAAAAGGTTGTAACTAATTTAAACTATTAAATACTGCGTAGAGTATAAAACCAAAGCTAATTAGGGACAAAAAGTATTTTACACAGACTTTAAATAAGCGGTGCTGCTTCCATCAAAATTCATTATTTTTTATTTGGTAAGGACATTGATCATTTATAATAGAGTCAGTCATGGCTTTATGGTCTTTTAATCTATCTTCTCAGCTGGAAATACTCAAATAATATTTTTTAATTAATTTCTGTTTAAGAATATGATTTAGCTTTTACTAACAGAGCAACCAACAAACAATTGCAAATACCAACATACCAAAACCAGCTTAGGAATAGCTAGCTTTACAAATCTTCTAACTACTATGTGAGTATTTCATTGGAATCAACTGCATATATAGAAGCATCTATCCAAGAATCCATACAACTCTATCATTAAAACCTGCAACACTACAGTGGATATCTAAAAAAGATACAAAAATCCCACTGCCTGAAAAAGGTCATTGCAATTTCTACCTAATGCCTGCTCCATCTTAGCAAAGAGGAGACAATAAAAAGCAAACAAAAAAAACCCCAACAAATTAAATAACAACACTCCCTCCTCTTATCATTGCTTCATTCCAAATTACATAAATGACCAGTGTAAGCAAATACTATGACCTGTATTAAGAGTACTTCCTGTTCAGACTTTTTATGCTTACCTGAACTAAAATACTATACAAATATCTCTTTGTGCTGTAGTACGGCATAAGTACACAGTTCACAGAACCCTTTCAGGATTCTGTTTTATAAAGACATCACCTTTGTTTGAATCCAGAAGAGAAGTAAAACACAACGGTCTAATAGGAATCCCTCTTTTCTATAATTGTACATTATAGAATTATAACAAGTCAGGAGGTGACAAAGTTCAATATGCAGGAGGACGAAGAGGGCTCTTGAAAGAAAGGGGTAATATAATCCATGAAATAATGAGCCTAGCTCACCTTTCCAAACTACACAATTATTCTAACACTGATCTCACTGACAAACTTCCCACTGCCAAGTGTTTTTTCTCCAATATTCTTATTCCCCGTAGTATGCCTGACTGTTACCTTTAACCTGACTTTTCCCTAATTGCCAAAATCTTGTACGGTGGATTCTGGTATGAATCACTCCTTTTCCTCAAATATAGCTCTGGCCAATACTCATGAAAAAAACAGCATCTTTGTCATTGACAGTCAGCTTTGCATGAAACGAAGATAAATAAAATCTCACGTGACTTACAGTATTTCCACAAGCCATAAACAGAAACTAATCATTCTAGTGTCTACCGGAGTACAGCAAAAAATCTGTTTAATTTCATCTCAATAAACTTAGCTCTATTGGTTGCATGTCAATAAAAGCATATAAAAAAATCCTGAGTGCATTTTAGGTAATAAAGTAATGGTATTTCCATAGGTCCACTACATCTGAAGAAATAACAGGAGTACATTTCTCAGAGGAAAACTTCTGCAGCTACTTAGGCTGCAAGCTTGCAAGAAATGAACTACCTAGTGTTATCTCACAAAAAGCAACCAAACTTCTCCCCCTCTCCCTCAAAACAGAGATGATTTGGGTTCCCCCCTTCCTTTTTTTTTTTAGCCTAAGCATAAGTAAAAACAGCAAAAACCTGTCAGTTTTCTGCTATCTTTCCTGGAAGATTTCCCTGTCTCACACTTCTGGCTTTTGCTCTAATTATGCTGGATACAACCTCCAAGGCTTGCAGTCCAAACAGCTATTAAAGAAAAACACCAAATGTTTCAATGTCATAGTCCATTAAACAGGTGGTTAAGATCAGATAGCACCAACTTGTATTAATTCACATGCATGAATATGTAAAATATAAATTATAAGACAGATAAGAATACCTTTCCAGATTTGCATGTTGTTACTGTAATGAAAAAGAAATACTGCTGTGGAAGCATATATTTATCTTTGAAATACTTGCTAAGAAAAATTCTAACTTAGAACATTTATAAATTAAAGGAGATAATTTTCATTTCATGGAATCATAGTATACAACTATAGAATGGTTTGGGTTGGAAATCTAGGTTCAATCCCCTGCCAAGGGCAGGGCCACCTCCTGCTAGACCAGGTTGTTCAAGTCTAAGGAGATTTCCAGACCCTGGCCCTAGAGATGTTCCTCATGTTTTGACAAGATTTTTCCCATTATTATTTCTATGTCAGTGAAGCACTTACATAACTTAACTGGTCAGTGTAATCCAGCCATCATCCCAAGAGTCTCTACTGATACAGGACAGTGCATTACAAGCAGATTTGGGGACTTCAGGAGAAAAGAAGTAAAAAAGGTCACTGAAGTACTTCCATTTCTGCAGCTGATGCATACCCAATAAATATTTGTGCTGTCTGGGGAAATAATTTCCAATAAATAGCAAGTTTAATTTCGTGTACCTTACATCAAGTGGATATCCACTGCCAGCAGATATATGCAAACTACTGGCAAAAAAAACCCAACTTAATACAGCATAGATCAGACCTGACTGAAGAAAGGAAAACATTTAAAGAATATTTTACAGTTCAAGCTCACGCTGCATACTAATAGAAGAGCAAGACATTTTGCAATGCCTCCTTGTCCTCAAAGGTTTCTATTAAGCAAGAACTTGGTATTAAGCCGTAGTATGCTGAGTCTGTAAGCAAAATAGGTGAACTAATTATAAAGTTTATTTTATAATCCAAATCAGTGTAATTTGAGCATAACAGCTTTTATCTTACTTTCCTTATTTACATCACTGAAAATATATCACCTGCCTCCCCCCCTTAAGGACATTGGCAATTAGCTAATGCCTACCACAGCAGTTCTAAAAAAGCTGCATAAGGGCTAAGAACTTAGAATGACATAGCACAACTAAGGCTTGATTTTTTTCCTCCACTTAATTATTTCCCTCAGTCTCACCTTCTTACAACAAAAAGTACCTTTCTTTCTTCCTTTTTTTTTTTTTTTTTTTTTCCTTTTTTTTTTTTTTTTTTTTTTTTGGTTTAAGCATTCCACTGCTTTTATTAAAAAGACCTCAAGAACCAGGCTAGCACATCACGCTACTTAAGGCCAATGCTACTTTTCAACAGGACCTTATTCACTTAGAACAATATAAAGCACTGTTTCTTTATTTCTCATTAAAGTATTTCTCAACAATTTAGGGAAAATACTCCTGTGAAAGTGTTCATTTTAACCTCAAATATAATTTACATGCAAGCAGTTTGTGCTGTGAAAATGCTTTCTGCTGCCACAGGATAGCCTGAACAATATTGAATGCTCGTTGGTCATTACTGTTTATTAGCCTGTCCATTTAACTAATTAGCAAGATTCTGTAGTTGGTGCTCGGCCCACAAGATTTGATGGGAAATTAAACAGCATTATTTAGAACATAAAATGACATTTACCAATCTATCTTGCAATGTGGCTTCCTTCCCAAGTAAATGCTATCCTATCACTCTTGCCACATCCTTGAGCAGCCCTGCTCCCATATCAACTCTGCTATTCTCATTATCTCTCCAGTCAGTCAGACACTTCACACTGTCTCCAAAAGCAGCCACATCTTAGGCATCACTGCAGGATGGAGTTCAGTGCAAGTACAGGCTTGTCCAATTGATCTGTTGCTCCTAAAAACTGCTTCCCCATTTTTCTCCTTCCCGTTCCTTTTGTAGCACATTTCAGACTTCGGAAAATGACAATTTTTAAAATATAGAAAACTCTCTTTCTCCTAAAATGAGACAGTGAATACAGAATAAAAAGGTTCGTTGATAACATCATTAGATACGCAGTATTATCAGCACCCTCCACCTGCCAGATAAGGTAAACCCTTCCTCTGTCGGATTGCAGAGCAATTCAGGATGCTCCTTTTCTTAGCAGCTGCATACAATATCTCCTTCCAACTTGGGGAAAAAAAATAAATAAAAAAAATCCAACAACAGTAAGGAATCTGAAACCACAATGAGAAGTACTGAAAAAAAAAATTCACCTTTGATGACGGTACTGCTGTGGAGCCTGAAGGTGATGCATCTCTTGATGTCTTCATTGATTGAATTGATGTCCTCTCTTTACCTACAATTAAGGAAAAATTAGGTCTGTAAATTATATTAATGATATACATTGCAAATATATTTATTGGCTTAGAAAAAACACAGTGACATTCACTCAAGTCAGACATGAAATCTAGACGGTCCAGCTGATAAATGTTGATAACACTTTCTTTTCACAAAGAGAGGAGAGATACAGCTGTATTATTTTGTACATTTAGGAAAAAACCATTGTCCTTCTTTTCTCAACATTAACTGAAAGGGTGTATCAATACAATTTGGTAAGATGATGTGGTTTTACTTCTTAATTTTCCTGTAATAACATAAACAAGTGAAGTATTAGATACCAGTCAATCACTCCAGGAAACCACGCAGTGAAGGAACTGGTTTAGCAGGGCATAGTACATTGAAAAGCCCTGCCCATGGGAAACAGTTCTATTTCTTATCAACCACAGGCTGGGTGCTCTTTGTTCTATCCGTATTTTTTTTTCTAAGAGCTAAAATCAGCAAAACGACAACGCAAATTCACTGCGCTAATCCCAGTCTGCACACAGCCTTGCCACAGACCGCTTACTACTACTAGTTTTCAACCTATGGACCATGGATTACATCTAAAGGATCTACAAAAGGTAAATATGAAAAGCAACTGTGTTGTCAGTAGGCCTTGCAACTAGGCCATTTTAATTCAGTCATCTAGAGAAACAGTTTAATAGTACTATTTTCCAGGGAACAGACAGTTACAAAGAAGTAGCCGAGCCATCTGGTCTCTTAACTGACAAAAAGATGATGGGGAGAGGTGTTTAACCACACTATTCAAAAAAAAAATAAAAAAATACCCAAAGCCACAGAATTAAATGTAACCTCCTGTCCTGACCAGAATCTTTTCTGGTACCTCCACTACCGTTCGATTAATTCTGCCAATATACTACAAATGTGAGCGATAGAAGTCAGCTCAAAAATTTTAGGAAATCCTAAACAATCTAAAATCTTATATGGATTCCCACAACAATTTTTTCCTGTTCCTCATAATTATGATCTGCATATCTACCACACTTCCACAAATTCAGTTGAACTTTTTCTCTCCCTCTCAGGAATTCATGTTCACTGAGTATTGCTACAAAATACTAAAAAAATTGCTATGATGAACTAGAAAGAAAATTTGTATTCTACAAGGAGTGAAATGATTCCTCAGTATTTAAATAATGCTAAATAAATTCCACAAGCTCTTTTTTTGGTAAAAAGTGCTACATAATGGCCCAGTGTTTGACTTTGGAAACAAACAGTATGTCTATCAGTGAATAACAATAATAATAATAAAAAAATCTAATTAACTTTTAAAAAGCTGCCAAAATGAATAGTAGGTTTGTATAGTTCACGAGAAGGCATTTGCAGAAAGGGAAATCAAATTTACCTAAGCTGCACAAAGAGCAGCGCCTAAGATTGTAGTATATTTTTTTTTTTTAAATCAATTTTGCTTATTTTTTTTGCAAATTATTTAAATAGGAAAACCCTACATATTTTCAAAATAGATGATTCATTAAATTTCTGGGAAAGATTAACAGTCAAGCTTTTAAAAGGCAGAACATACACAGTACAAACTTAACTGAGATGTTTCACGTTTCTTTGAGGACAGCAAGACTTGAGAGAATGTGACAATGTGATCAATTGCTAAAACCTGACCAGCTTCAAAACTCTAATAGCATAGTTTTAAGAACATTTTCAGAAATTGTAACAAGTAGTAGTATGTACTTCAATATCTCCCATTTTTTAAATCCCCTGGTTGCAGGAAGAAAGCCTTCACCTGCTATAGATGACAGCAAAGTTTCTTGTAAGGGAATGCAGCGAAGCACACAAAGAAGTAGCAGAGCAAGCTGATAAATAACAGACACTAAAAAAAGTGGTGCAGCTGAAACTCCTACAGTCAGTCTAGAGATGCTACTGAAACACCACCTACAATCTCCCACATGAAATCCGTAAGGGAACAGAGAGTACAATGAAACAACCGAAGAGCAGACAAGATATAATTGGTACAAAACGTCTAGGTTCTCTCACTGGAAAAGCAGGTAAAGGAAAAGGGCTTAGAGAGTGAGCGGCAGTTTCACCTCACTAACCAGTTCTCATCATTAATCCAGCATTACCTTGCTGAGAAGAAATATTTCTTTTATGTAAAGATGACATACTTCTGCTATGCTGGGACTGGTGGTAAGGATAAGCTTTGCTTCTTTCAGGAGAGTAGCTCCTGCTGCTGACACTAGAGCCAGATCTGCTGTGCGGAGAATCCCTTCGGCTCCCTGGTGATTCCCTGAAGAAAGGAGAGTCCCTCTTATGAGGGGATCGCTCTCTCATATAATGAGAAGGATAGAAGCTTTTTCTTCTGCTGAAGCCATCTCTGAAGCCATCCCTTTGAAGACAACAGAAAATAAAAGTTACTTGGTTATGCTCCCAGTGCTTGTGGAACAGCATTAGATGACACAACGGCAACATTTTATGCCTAGTAAATACAAACAGGTTAGGTGTTATATGCAGAATACATTCAAAATCTTCTGCATCAGTACTAGGCAATGAATAAAAAGCAAGTGGGAAAGTAGAAAAAATGTGTATGCATGTAATTGGTTTCAAATTTCATTCAACTACTTTGCTAGAAGCTAATGCAATGCTTCTCTATTTCTTGATAATACAGCTAAAAATGTAAGAAAAAGAGACATTAAAAAAAATGAAATTCTCACATCCAGATCCACTTAATCTGGAAATTAAGTCTTAATTTACAACAGCTAAAAATTCATATGCAGATATTGCTACAACTATTTGGATGTTTTTCAGCTCTATTTTTCTCTTACCCTTATTTTCAAGGGACTATGCATCTCATTTGATTTCACACACCTTGCTATGGGAAATATCATTGAGGGATTTCCCTTTATAACCAGCAAGGACAAAAAGACAACTGCAGTATATCTATCCTCATGCCTATGTGTCCGCCCAAGGTCAAACCTTGAATGCAAATATGAAGACTCATACCTACTAAAAAGTCTGTCTCTCAAAATAAACAATATTGACTTTGAACTTCACTGCAAAATGTGACAGACACCCTGAGAAATACAGGAAACCCAACTGATTCAAAACTCTAATCTAGTAAACACCAAAACTTTCTACTGAATTTATATATCATTACTCCAGACCATACTCCAAATGTCCTGGGAAACTGTATGAATATACATATATGCTATAAAGGTCAAAAAAACAGGATTAAATTGAACTTTTCCTAAAGAATCTCAAAGCCAACAAACATGCAAGCCAACACCTACAGAACCTAGACTTGTGACATTTGCCTTGGTTAAAAGACACGTTGCTAGGAGAAGTAAGTACTTCTCAGCTTCTCCACAGCATTGCTAAGTAAAAATAAAGACCTCACAGCATTTATAGTAAGCCAGAAGGCACCTTATTTCACTGCTTTTCTCTCCCATTCCTCATCATAGTCCAGTATTCTAAATAAGGGAATGTCTCTCAAAGATGAGCAAAGATCTGGTGGTTTCATTTAGCACAACGTAGCCACAGCTAATTTTATGTTGGTGGAAAAAAAGAAAAAAGCCCTCTAGTGTACAGTTCCTATAGCACGTTACAGGTCCACATTTATGACAGGAAAACAAAGGACCTGAGCATGCCAAAGGTGTTTTGGACTACTGAAACTACACAGGGAGCACCACAGTAACACAAACCCTATTACAGTAATGTATTTTATATAGCACTGATTTACTTTTTGCATGGAAAGCACATCTGCATGAGTGGTCCTGTTTCAGAGTACAAACATCCCACAAGCAACATTGAGGTTATTCCGCAGCAGAAAAATCGCTGGGGCGGGGACACAATCAGGAAAAAAACCAAACAATTCTTCAGCTCATTTCTCCAATTCCAGATTAATAAAGTATCCAGAAAATAAAGCAATTCTTCATTTTGAAGATTTTCATACAAAACTAACATATGAATCAACAGCTCTCAGCCACCCTGCTTTTCAGTAAAATACCAGCGAAGCAAAGACAGGTTTTCCAGTTAAATGATTATTTCACTGTTAAACAGACCACAGGCCTTTTATAGGTATCTTATTCTACAGAAAAACCTATTTTACAGGTCTGCATACCAAAACTCATACAAGACAATGCTACACAGACTAACAGATGTGCTAAAAACCAATGTTCATTTCCTTTCCAAATGACTTTTCTTCTTCTGTTTATTACGATGCTTTCTTATTCCTGAGCAAGCCAGCAAAAGCAACAATTGAGGAATTGTCAAATGGTACTCTATTTAACAGCCACTATGCAGTAGCTATTGTATAGATACTTACATCAAAGAATGAATCACCCCTGAATATACAGGAGGATAACCCTCCTGCTTTCTTCAAAGGCCTAAGAGTAATGTGCCACCTCTGGATACTACTCTTTAGGAAATGTGTAGATTAAAGGGAGACTTTCTTGAAAGAAATAACTGAAATTATCAGAGACTGAGAAAACATGTTTAATGAAGAAACACTCAAATCCCTTTGTCCACTTAAATTTAGCAAAAAAAATATCTAAATAATTCAGGTAAGTTCTCAAACCTATGAAATGTAGCTAAAAATAGGGAACTAACACTTTATCTACATTGCATGTATGAGTATTTTATGTAGCAATAGACTCAACCCAAAAGTTCAGACTTTAAGAATACTAGAGAGATTAACTCAGCACTGAACTAATTTGTCTAGTTAAGTGGGGGTTTTTATTTTTTAAAGAACATATTGATCAAATATTTATCAGAAAAGAGTTAGGTACAGCACAACACTTTTCTTTGGTTTCCTTCTAAAACTCTCTTTAAATAATCCTATTTATTAAAACACAAGCTTTCTTGCAGACCAGTACAACACCTTTATGCCCAAACCACATTTTTATGACCAAGTTATTAGGCCCTAGTACACAGAGAAGTTTATTATGGAAATGTTTATAGAGCCCCAGCTATTGCACACATAAAATACATGCTCTAATATCCACATAAGAATTTACAAAATATAATTGAAACACACTTTTAAACAGGAAAACATTTAAAAGCATCTTTCTACAATAATATTATGCACAAAAGAAGTAGAATCTCACTTTCATTTTTTAAATTTTCATTTCCTCATTCCATGTTAATTCCTAACTCAGCCCTATCTCATACAGAACACTCAAGCTATTAACTATACTAAATCTGTTTCGGACAGCACAGCAACAGCACAGCATTTCTAATGTTTTCCATTAATGCAACAAACTACACTGAATAGAACAAAATAAGCATTGTTTTAATTTATTTTTTTTTCCTTAAATACTTAAGCTAACATATACCTGCAATTTGGTAATGAAGGTCCCAAATTCAGCAAACCAGTTAAGCACATGCTTCAGATTCCAACACGTATTCAAAAGGTTTATTGAGCAGGGACAATATTTAACAGAGATGCAAAACATTGTGCTCAGCTGTAATTTTAAAATGAAACTACCGCCCTTAATAACAAATATAGGATTAATCTCTTTTATATAGGATCTCTCTTATCTTTATACCTTGTATTCGTATCTCGCTTAGTCCTGAATCACAGTTTAGTCCTCTCAGCGGTATTGGACCAGGAAGTATTTGCACTTTTAAACCTCCACAAAACCTGACCATTAAATTCTCACTAAAGCTGATAGTCTTGGATGAGTTCCTGAAATTTTAAGTACACAGCTGTACCCTGATATACCATCCACCAAGAGCACAAGCCTGAGAGTTATTTCAGTTAACCATCAGTTCCAGTTTCCTGGAGGAACACAAATGCAGAATGGGCAAAGGCACAGCTGTCTGCACTACAGGATACCAAGGGAATACAACACAGGGGAGATTTGCAGTTGCCAAAGGATCAGAGACACCACCTTTCCTAAGCCTTCTAATTTACAAAAGGGAGTGGTACAGCTTAAGCTGCGTGAAACAAAAGATTACCACAAACTGGTCCGGCAGTTTTGTATTGGAAGAGTACATAAAGGCAAAATTCAGTCACTTGCTAGATGTGAAATGCCTGGGAACAGACGTGTGTTTGGGTACATGTAAGCACATCACATACAATATGAGAAAAACTTTTGATTGCAAGAGCAATCTTAGTTCACTCTCCTTGAATTCATGCTACTGGGCAACTGTGCACAATACTTCATGCTTACTATTCTCTTGGACTTCTACACCCCAATATAGACATCCATCTTTTCTACTAAAACATTAATCTATGAATTCTGACACCATACTTCACACTGGCAAATCAACAGCATATCGCTGTGGAGCAGAAACATTAGTTTTTTCAGTAACTCACAGGTGAGCGCAGCCTACCACCTAGATAAAAAGTCAACAGAGAAATCTGTGTGACTACTTCCATCTGAGAAAGATTATTGTCAAAAGGGTAAGGCTTTATAGGCTTGGGCCTGATTACTAACCTTGCCCAAAAGTAACTCAGACAATTTTATAAACGAAGCGAGAAAATGATATGTATCTCCTAAGACAGCAAACTTCAGTGGAAAAAGGTAAAACAGACAAGATTTGAACTATGCTTTTTAACTCAATATCCTTTCTCACAGGCAAGGAGAAGAGGAAGAAAGAGTGAAACAAAAATTGAAAAACCTCTTGCCTGTCAGGACACTGCAGGGGCTAACAGAACTACCAGTGTGATTCAGATGATAGAGAAAAAGAAAACATTTTTTAAATTATACTACCTCCCTGACCTGTAAGTTTCTCAAAAGACTGGCTATCTTAAACATCCAAAAAGCAAACACAATGAGTGAAGAACACCTCTACTTCTAACACCTTCAAAGTAAAGGTAGGTGGTGGATGATTCCAGCAAGAAACCTCTCTCCCAGAGCTCACTGCCTTTCTTTCCAAAGTATCTGATAAATGCTTGTGCAACAAACCAACAATTTACTTTAGTTCTGCTTTAGAGACTTAGTATAATCTCTTGTTATTGTCCAAAGACGTTTATGCTGATTTATCATAAGCTAAAACAATACAGTGAATTACACCATCATAGATATAAGTAATTGCATCTGGTTCTATTGGCTTTCTTTTGAAGATTTGAAAGGATGACAGATTTCTCATGACAACTGGTTTTCAACATTTTATGACTAAGCAAGTAATAGCAGTACTTGTAAACGACATCTGCATTTGCTTTAAATTAAATTAACATAATTAGGAGTAGTCATTGTAATCTGATTAACAGCTTTTTGCATGAAGGCAAAAGGAAACAGGCATTGTGAAAAACTGGTGAGTCTCTTGTAGAGAAGGATAACCAGACATATCACATGCACAACAATAATTTAAATAAGTATATAAATACTTCAAGTCTTTTTTATGCTAAATATAATACTGCTGAAGTCATCACATACAAACACCCAAACTGACGTCACTCATCCACCTCACTATCAAAGCTACTAAACTCACGTCCCCCTACACACCTCAGGACATCATGACAGATCAGGAACTAGTTAAACTAAGGTAACTGGAGTATTATAGCAACATTAGAGAGGAATGCCTTCATATCCTTTAGCTGACTAGAAAAGCTTCGATTGAAACTGGAAAACAGACTGAACTCCTTTTTATCCTTAATAAAGAGTATCTTCTTTTCTATTGTCATTGTGATAATGTAATTGATAACGTACTTTATGAAACTTGCTGGAAGATAAGTCAACACAATAAACGTTTAAACTCAAACTATTATCTGACAGAGGAGCTACAGTCAAGCATACAGATAAGGACAGAGGAAGAAGAAACAAATAGAGTCCCGGAAACCACAGATTTAAGTTCCCAAGAATTAAGAGCAAACAGCTTTATACAACTGTATGCAGAATAAAGATAAAATATGTTAATTAGAGAAATTAACTGCATTCAAATGCACTCCATCTCTGCTTCTCTTCTTTTCAAAAATAAGGGTTTAGTAAGCCCCTGCAATTTCTCTACAATACAAAAGAAATGAAGGTCTAAAGTTTCAGAGTGTGTATTTGCTTGAAGGGATGGGCCAAGTTACAATTTCTGTCAATAGCTACAACGATTACAACAGCACAGAATTTCACTGATAAAATATTTACTAACAGACACAACTGTTGGGCCATATTTCATAGTTTTGACTTTGAGCAGCGTATCATTTCAGAACAGTCAAGTAGTCTAGATAACTACCTTGAGGAATAAACTGCTCAGTATAGTAGTAAATGAATGAATTCCTAAACAGACTTAATTCAAAATGGTAACCATTCAAATCTTGTATCTCAATATACAAGTTTAAAATTGGAAGGACCACAGGAAGCACAATACAGTAACTTCATATACTCTTTTATTTCTCCTGATACCATAACAGACGAGAGAAACATCATTATTGCTTCCAGAGAAAGTTCTAATGGAACAGACTATCCCATCTAAGTAGGTAGGTGCTTCCACATTTACCATCATCCTGTCTCAGGCACTGAGACCAGCAAATGGGAAAGAAATTTAAATTTTCCTTGTGGTAACAAAGAACATGGGGCTGATGGGATAGGAGATGGAAAAAGTTGCCAAGTACTACACAAAGCAAGCATAAAGGTATTGAGAACAGGCATTTGATGACAATAACGTACTGTGAAACACAAGTAAACAGTTCTAAGACAATTTTTAACTCATTTTATTTTCTAAAGATCTTCTAAAGGAGTGTGGAAAACAGCATGAGAGTGCAGAGAAGTATAAATACATGTTTTACAATCATATGACTTTATATTGCCAAATTTCTGAACCAAAAGCTGGTGGGGAGGAAGGTGGTCTTTTTTTGGGAGGGTTTGGGGGGGTATTGTTGTTTTGGGGGCTGGGGAGTTATTTGTTTGCAGGGTTTCTGGTTTTGTTATTGTTTTTTGCTTCACAGGCAGTGCCTGCTGAGCAATTCAAGAAAGCATTTGTCTAACATACACATTAAGTACCTAAAAGAAAGAAGAAAATATTTTTACACTACATTTTTAAGGGTATAAGTGACTTTTATGTCCAGCAAGCTGCTACTCTTTTTCCCAAAGGCTAGCTTTAAAATTCTTAATTAGAAGAACACAGAAACCATGAAATATCTGCTCAAGGAGCTCTTAAGATTTTTCATCGGTATGCCACAGAGTGCTGTTTGTTCACTGATACTGAAGAGAAAGCAACAAGTAGTGTAGTGTAGTAGTACAGACTGATTTGATCAACCCTTGTGGTTGACTTTCAAATGCTATCAATAAAAAGCTGCAAAAGGAAAGAGCAAGTTGTGAAACAGGTTTGTAAGCAGTAATACCTTATGTCAGTAATACTGACACACAATACTTCTATTATATTTAGTTTTCTTTCCTTTCCAAATGCCTTAATGTGATCTATAAATCAGAAAAACACTCCATTTTTCTCTATATCAGAAAAATGCTCCACAAATTGCTATGTTTTCATTCTTAAGTTAAAGTGAGATTTGAAGCAATTAGGTCACATAGGTTTTATGTACCTATGCTCCAAAGTTTTTTCAGTTCTGCATAGCAAATTTAAATAAAAGTCAGAAAACTACCTCTGCATTTCTCAAGATAAAAGACATACGTATATGATGAAAAAAAATTCATTTTACACAATGGGGTTTATCTTTATTTGATTTCATTCCTTCCTGTCAAATATGTAGTTTGTTCAAAATCAGAAATCCCGGATATTGCTTCTTAGAAATTATGGAGCCATTTACCTTTATCTTTTTTTTTTTCTTCAGCTTGCTTTATCCTTTCACTTTGATCACAGTTTACAATCACTATGACATACATTAAAACCTTTCGCCCCTCTACCCCCCCCTTTTTTTTAGAGGATTTCCTATATATTACAAATAGCACTTGAACACACGTAACACTGAGCCAAGCCAAGCCACTTGGATAAACTCCTTATTAAAAATCCTTTTGCAACTACTGTATGCCTTCAGTTACTTCAGTGATTTAATAACAGTCATCTTCATGGTGTAGCTTCCCAACAAGTCATACTGATTCCAAGCGGTGCTGTTACAATCCTAATCTTCTCAACATTCCTTGAATCCACATTCCCACTCCGTGCCTAACCTGGGATTGATATTTTCTCTCAGGCAACCAACCTAGTAGATAATTATTTAATTGATTGTGGCAGATGAGCATGCCAGACCAGTTCATTGACGAGTACAAACAGCTGAAACAGTACCAGGGAGAGGGAAGGATTGGAATGGCACCAGCTTAGATAGGTATAAACTGCTGTGGAAACAGATTTTTTCTGTAGGAAGATCAGTCTCCTTACTGCACTCGTGACTTTTTTTTTTATGATAAATAAAATAGGACCCTTGGCAGAATTTTAGAGTAATGAAGTTAGTATCAGCAAGACTCAAAGAAGTAATTTTTTTTTTCCCCCAAAAGTAATAGACATACATAGGAAAGTAACACTGAAAACACAGTATTCTGGCTGTGAGCAATAAATGTAGATTCGAAGATAGATTTTTAAACACAATACTGTTTAACAGAGATAAGTTTTAGTAAGGGATAAAATTAACAGTAGCTGAAAAGAGTTTTTGAAGATAATTCACCGCTTGTCACTTCAATTTCCTCTGTTAAAACAATTCTTTGCCTTACTTAGATAATCCTTGTACAAAATTCTTCCAAAAGATGCATCTAGTAAGATAAAAATTGTATAAAACTTACTGAGTCTACTACCTTGTCAAACCTGAACCTGGTTTGTTCCTCTACTCCACTCTGGTGAGACCCCACCTGTGTCCAGCTGTGGAGTCCTCAGTACAGGAAAGACATGGACCTGTGGGACTGGGTCCAAAGGACAGCCACAAAAATGATCAGAGAGCTGGAACACCTCTCCTTTGAAGAAAGGCTAAGAGCTGAGATTGTTCAGTCTACAGAAATCTCTGAGGAGACCTTATTGTAGCCTTTCAATACTTCATGGGGGCTTTTAAGAAAGACAGAGACAGAGTTTTTAATAGAGCCTGTCACGACAGGACAAGGGGTAATGCTTTTAAACAGGAAGAGGGTAGATTTAGACTAGATTAAAGGAAGTTTTTCCAGTAAGGGTGTTGAAACACTGCAACAGGTTGCCCAGCGAGGCTACAGATGCTCCATCCTTGCAAACATTCAAAGTCAGGTTGGACAAGGCTCCAAGCAACCCGATCTAGTTAAAGATGTTCCTGCTCATTGTAGGGGGATTGGACTAAACTTTAAAGGTCCCTTCCAAGTCAAATCATTCTACAGTTCTGTAAGTCAACATATTCAAATACCTTTTCCATTCTACTTCCAAACTGCATAAATACATTCCCAAAGATCATTTCCAAAAACAACTAGGCATACTAGACAAGGCAGGGCTTCATTTAATGTATTTAACTGTTAAAAGATTTCAGAAGAGAAAGACATTCCCACAGCTGGCTGACACTGTTGTATGTCATGGCATCAATATTCAGTTCCACTTAGACAAAAGCACTTGTTACCAACCCACAAACCAATACTACAAAGCTTCATATACATGGGAAAGAATCTTGTATGGCTATGCAAATATATATCATGAATAAATGTCAAGGCTAAGATTTAGAATAATGTTAGCATGCAAAAATGGCATCACCTTTTAAAAATGTCAACAGCATGTAATCCTGGAATTGTTTTACTGATGAACTTTTCCTCAGATGTTGATCATAACACACTCAAATGGAGTAGTAGGTGGAAATGATAAATCAAAACTGTTCCCTTTGCAGCAAAAAGGATGCCTATACTGTCAATAATATCCAACTTTTTCCTCCCCTTACTGTATCCTCGCATTCTGTGACTCTGTGATTCCCAGCCTGTCTCAATGGGAATTAAATTCCCTGAAACGTTTAGTATCTTCAAAACAAAACAAACAAGTCCTTGGAACCAAACAAATGAAGAATTTATTTTCCTAAGGGAGATTATGTACAAGTCTTCTGTGACAGTACCACCCATCCTGAGAAAGCCATGACTATGTTCATTAAGCCAATTCATTGGCTGGTTTAGTTAGATGCCATGATTTAGTTAGATGCTATCTTAACAGTAGTTGTCTGGACTTGACTGGAGACTTCCTTCTCTTTCCCTCTCCACTGTCTTTCAATACCTAGCTGGTTTTCAACATACTTGTTAGGAAACTTTTCCAGAAAAAAATCAAGTGCTACCCATGGGAGTTTGCTCATTATTTCCCAATACAGCATTAACTTGCTAGTTTGATACCATCTACCATCCGATTATAATGCTAGCTATAAAACTGGACCAAGTGAGCTTGCTTTTTAAAGTCTTCTTCAAAGTGAGATGCTAGCAAAGATCTTACAGGTAAAGGTATATAACCTTATCTTTAGGCATGTTGCCCTCCCACACACTGTAAACAGATCATCTCCTTACAGTTTCCTAGCATTACGTAAACATCGTTGGTAAGAAGAAAATAATCATTTTCCCAAAATCTGACTTACTGTTAGGCAGCAAATCCATGTTATTAAAAAATGTAATTGAGTTTGCACACACTATTGAATTTTTCCTTACGTGTACACGATAACATACTAAGAGCTGTAATAAATAGTTCTCATGCAATTTCCACTGTTAAAAAAAAAAATAATCATGATACTAAGCTCATATGCTAATTTACAACCTTACAAAAACTACAGTGGGAAAGAGTTGTGCACACAAAAAGCCATAGATCTTTAAAATATAACATAGCTTTGGATCAAACCCAAGTTGAATAAGCACGTAACAGTAGTTGAGAATGCCATGATGAGAACTTTTAGGTTTTTGTTACCATATTTGGTGTGTTTACTGTAATTATTGTCAAATAAATACTTACAAGTCAATTTACTACCTAAGCTGTTCCTTATTCAGCAATAATTCAGGCTGGGTTTTTAAGAACATCAAAACATTCTTTGAGAAGATTATAACTAACTGTCTTTAGTCCAAATAATACTTTGTCAGTTCTTTAGAGTCACAACATAGAGACCATATTTTAATGTAACTGAAGCATTTCAAAGGACCAAAGTATAAGAAATATTATACACACTGAATCAGACTGAAATTACCTATTCGTAATTATGCTTTTCCAAAACAAGCTTACCCAGTTTTCTCTTATGGCTCTCAGCAGGAGTTAAAAACCAAGATTTAGAACTGTTCTGCATTTCATATAAAGGCTAAGATCTACTGCACAAGGTTGTACATTTACAAGCTCAGCAGGGGAAAAAAAAGGTAGCGGGAAGTTCTGCTAATTTGACAATTTCCATATATGAGAAAATTTGAAATGTTTCGATTAGAAAAACAAAGTGTCCATGACATCATTCTGAAATAAAATAGAACAGCCATAGACCTCCGTAACCAACGACGGTCAAAGGAGTCTCCTGCCAACTAGGAGGCGAAAAATAAAATAAAATCACAGCTCAGACTCATGCGGGAGGTTCCAGGGTCCCAGTTGAATGTTAGGAACCCTGGCATTGACCTCAGAAGCTCATCAGGAGAAATGATTGAGAGAAAAAGGAATTAAATGATCAATACAGCATATAGCATGACTTTCAACTCCTCCCCTTCAAGCTGAGATGGAAACTGCATAAGCAATTAAGTCAGCGTTCTGCAAGACCCTCTAAAAGGAACAAAATTATCAGTAAGCAATTTCTGAAAGCAAATGCGTTTTTTTAGAATTGGAATGAGGAAATCCACAAAAAAATAAAAGAAAATGAGATTTCAATAAAGATCACGGTCAATTGCTATGCAACTAAAAGCATTTTAAAATTATAAGCAATCATTCAACAACTGCAACTAGCTACTAGAGGACATTCACCTTAGAGAATAATCCCCAAATTAGCTGAAACATGCAAAAAATCCAGTTGAAACTAAGACGAATTTTTACCTCCTCCCCATATTTTTACATTATAGGGTGGGCGCAAAAAAAAAAACAACCCTAAAATTGAAACCCTGTCCACCAGTCCCACTTTCTCTCCATTCTCTCGAGTGACAAACATTCCAGAAGTGGAGTGAGAGCAGTCTTGCTATGAATGAAGTTTCCAGTATAATTCTAGACATAAACAAAGCGGGTTCTACCAACATAAATAACAGCAGAAACTCAGTTTGACATAATATTCTTAGTAAGAAAGCAGCCAGCGTTCACTTAAATAGTCTCTGAGTTCTAAGCTAAATATATGAAAGAGATTCATCACAGCAACAAAACCAGACTTGTCTGAATTGAAATGTTTTTACTTTCAGTTGAATTGACCTGCAATAGTAGACAGTTTTGAACTGTTCTTAATTATACATAGCCTTCAGTTCAGGGCAATTTTAAAACAGTAAGTGGTATCTTACGTGAGAATATTTGAGTTCTTAAAGTCCATTGAAAATAAAAACCCATGGTCCAAAGGAACCCAAAGCATTAGTAACACAATTAGACATATATAATTTTGGCCAAGAAACAAGAATCAAATTATAAACCATAAATCTCAGTTTGCAAGCAAATTCATTGTGCCCAGTACAAAAGAAAACAGCCCTCAAAGTAAATGTAGCAACTACTGAATCAGGAAGACTGCTACATAAGACATGAAGTGTAATATGAAGTCACTAAATATTCAGCATAAACCAGAATCTACTCTTAAGTTATCCATAACCTATTGTCTTGTTCCAAGAAGTTCTAACTGCCTCCCCAAACATCATTAAGACAAAGTAAACTAATTTTGCTAGCAGCCTAATACAATGGGTCTTCTGAACTAAAGACTTCAGCAGGCGAGTCCTTGCCTGGAGTTGTAGATGGGTATAACGAATCTGCCACAATGATCTGTTATAAGGAAATGGTAATTTCGTATATGAATAAAAAAGTTACTCCGGCAGTTTGTGTGAATACCTGAGCGGTTTAATGTTCTGGCAGAGATTTTATTTATGAAAAGGAAAAGGCATGTGCTAATGAATATGATTAGAACTCTGCTTTATCAATCTCTGTCAAAAGCAAGACCATTTTCTTTGGTTGCCTGCCATATTTATTTCCCTCCACACATGTTTTTTAATAAAGAATGAGGTTCTTGTACGGTGTCCCTTAAGACCTGTCAAATATTGCAACAGAACAGCAGACTTATGTACATTTTTAGCACCATCTCATAAATCGCTTTGGCCAAGTTTCTCTTCTATAAGCAAGACAAAGATCAGTTTACATTACAAGAAAGTTTATATCCAAAGCCTGAAGACCTCCCACAATACAATACGCTGTTTTAAATGAGTATAGAGCATTTAAACAGGTTCAGTGTTTCATTCATTAAAGAATACATACAGGGAGGGGGAAAAAACAAAAAACAAGAAACAAGCTTCCTCCTGCAATTCAAAGGTGACTGCACAGTGATAATGTAAAGATAACTGCCTTGAGCTGTAACACATCTGACCCCTCAACATTAAATCCTGTTTTATTCAGAGTAGGGTCTGTGTACCCTAACTACTACCTGGAGACTCTCCCATCAGTAGTTGTGGTTTAAAATAACCATTCTTGCAAAGAACAATTTTCCTCTTAATCTACTATCTCCAGTCCACTCCTCTAGAAGACCCTGTCATCACATTCTGCACCTGCAGGGGGTTAATCACCAAATGGAAGGGTAGCTCAAGCAGAGATCAGGAAGCCACAATTGCTGGGCTTCTATCTCCCCCTTTGCTACAGGCTTTTTCCATGGCCTTTGGTAAACACAATCTCACTGTGAAGGTTTATGCATCTGCAAAAATTGAGGTATACTATGCTTTACCACCCTAAACAGGTAACTCTAAGCTTAATGTTCAGAAAGTCACATAGTATTTTCAGAGGAAAGGCAATGTGTCATTGATTTAAAACATTTCCAAAACAAAATATAAAACTGACTGATGAATCTTAGTTGTTCACAGAACATCAGTTATTTCAAATTAAGTTTCAACATTTTTCCAGACAGTTTGCCTTCATTTCTAGCATCAAAATTACTTTACTATAATTTCTATTTATTACAAAATATTTCCTGTGCACTCCACAGATAAGCGTATCTGTTTTATACAACACAAATGCATTAGTGCTAAAGACTGGACTAAGACTACTTCCTAATTTCACTCAGGACTTGGGAAAAAAGCCAAACCAACCCAACGACCAATAAACAAAACGACACGCAGCAGCAGCAAGTTTCCCTCATTAACAAAGGAAAACCTACTTATATGAAGAAGTTAAGAGGAGATACTAAATATGTCCTACGTGAGCCACTTCTCAGGAGTCTAGAACCAACATTACGACTGATGCAGAGTACTTTGTCTACAAATAAGTTAATCCTTATTTTACAAAAATCTGGACCTCGGATAATTTTAAGGATCAAATGTAATGCACGTATAGCTGGGATTTACAAGTGCGTCACTTTGTAATTTCTCTTTGAAGATGAGTCTTATCCATCTTATGTTGCCAAGTTTCGCATATTTCACATCTTATGAACTCAAGTTTGGCTGAAAAAAAAAAAGAATGAAGTAATGCTCTGTGCACTCAAAAGGATTAAAATTCGGTATGACTAAAGTGAACAACAGCTAACAATCTTCTAAAGCAGCATTTCACACTGAAAAGTTAATCCAAATCCATTGCTACAAAGCCCATCCAGAAGTTCTGTAAACCTGGAGTTCTTCAACATCTAACAGCGCAGTTCCCTGCAACTTTTCCAAAAATCTGACATGCATAAAATAATTCAAGTGCTTTGAATAAATCAGTTTGATATATCACTAAAGACAAGTAGTAACACAACTCCAGAAGTGATCAACATCAGTAAAAGATAAAGGTACAAAGTCGTCATGTGTTATTTCATCTCTACTCCTCATAATTTCCAAGCTTCTCAATTCTCATAGCATCAGTGACCAAGACATTAAGCCTTTCATTACATGTACAGAAAATTCTCTCTTCTCCAAACTAAGAGATTCTGCTTTGATGTATTCTTTATACATGGCAACTAGACTTGAATCAAGAGGCATTTCAAACCAAGATATGATTGTAAGGTTACACAATTCACATCAGTTCCTGGAGTTCAGAAATCCAGCAAGAATCCCTTAGGTCAGAACAAGAGAAAAAGGGCCGGGGAATAAATTTTGAAATCTATGCCACGCACATCCTCTGAATTCCTTCATTTTTCACATATAAAATACGATATTACCGTAAAGAAGTTGTGGTCAGGCTGAGAGCTGTTCACTGAGCGTAGCATACAACAGGGCTAACAACTCTCAAGAACTGACTGGTGCAGAAAAGAGCAGAAACATAAGTAATGCTCTGCTTAGCAGTAGAATATTGGCAAGTGATAAACTGGAGCATAACTCCCTAAGAAGAAAGAAGGTGAGAAAAAAGACGCCAAAGTCAAGTGGTAGAACTTCAACAATCCTCTTGCCACTGATGAAGAACTGCTACTGGTCAGCAGACACATCAAAGCTTAAGATACAGCTGTGCAACTGCTCTGCAAGCATATACTTCCTATTTTTAAGGAAAAGACAGAGAGCTTAAAAAAAAAAAAAATATATATACCCATAGAGAAAAAACAATAGCAACACAAATATACTCAGAAAAAAACCCTAACAGCTGGTTTCTTCAACATAGAAAACTGTCACACGCACCCCAAATTCTGCATCGTTTAAGGATTTTTGATATCCAGATAAGCAGCTTCTTTTACTTTGGGAAAATCTCAAGTAATGTTTTTCAGCACTCCACAGAAAGATAGAGGGAATAAAAATGGAAAGAGTAAGAGATCTACTTTTTGACAGGTAAGTTGCCAAAAATCAAAGGACAAAAATGTGAATACTTAATGTTTAAGTGGAAGTGCTAAACAACGTGGACAATTTCTTAAAGCACAGTTTAAGCTGATGAATGAGTTTAAAAATACTCAAGAAAACTGATTATTTATGTCAAAAAAAGAGTTACTTTCTTTAGAATTTACGGTCACTGTACTGACTACGAAAACCCATTAACTTTACAAGTCTCCTGTGTGTCTTTAGCTTCACAAATCTAACTTTGTTCTGTGTTTTAGCCACGTTCCATGCAATTTTTTTAAAAAGTACTTCTGGTTCAAGCAATCTTAAACCTCCGTCTACTACTTCAAAGGGAAACAATGATTATTTATGTGTACTCCAGAAGAACCTCCCCAAAATAACTTCTATCATATCCAAAGAGAAGTATTTTTTTTTAATTTCGTGTTTCATAGTGCAAATGTCTTAGAAATAGAAAGTAATCAGCATTTGCACCACAGGAGACAACATATATCAAGTACTGTACTTCAGTTTTCTCTGGTGACATTCTCTCCTTAGCTAAATATTGAGCAATATGAAAAAAATCCTAAGTTTATTACAAAGCATGTGATGTTACAAGTGTTTAGCAGTCTCATCATAGAATTCTATGTCCAAGGTTATTTACTACTCCTGTGCTCTTCAGTACAATCAGACTTCTGATGTGCTAATGCATATTCATAGAATGAAGCCATACTCATTTATCCAACTGCAAATATAATTCCGTACCCTCAACCAAACCAAGTATCTTTATGAGGTATTCATAGTGTTACTGCAGTTGTATAACACATATATTCCGATATATACAACAAAGACTCACATGAGACTATCACATAAACTATTTTTCAAGTCTTCAACAAAACAGGTTGACATTTCATCCTCACATTTTAAAGAAAGAAATCATTTAACACAATTTTTGACCACTGGGTGCCACTCTTGTTCTGCGTAAAATTAACTGCCTAGCACTGACTCAAATCTTCTCAGTCTTTTTTTCTCCACAACTTTAAGCAACTCTTATTCTTCTAAAGTGGGAGCAAAGATTGAAGAAATTTTACACAAGTTTCTATAAAAACACTACTTTTCAAAACCCTTTACTGTTGCTTCTAGCCCCAAGAATGCAATTTTGAGAGGAGTCTAGTGCACACAGACCCTTATGACCTTATGATACAAGAAGGATTTTTTAATGCCAAAGTTCTGTAATAACCTAGTTATTCTATATCATCAAATTCAAAGAAATATATCTGTTGCAACTGTGTAGCCCTGTATTGCCATTGCTACTAACAGCTTCATATTGAGTTTGTAAGGCCTCAAGACCCAGGCTTTGAGCAAACTTATCAGGCTTGCTCACTCTGCTTCTCCTGAGCTGCCTCAAGTTTTTGGCTTCTTTTTTTTTTTTGTTTTGTTGTTATTGTTTTTTTCTCTTTTAACTTAGTGTAGGTTTAACCACAATTTTTCTAACTGACCAGGTGTCTATAGCTACTCTGGTTTCCTTTGTTGACCTTTGTATGGTACAACCACGGTTTTAAATAGATAGCAGTAATAAGGAGCTATTCTATGTAGAATGAGATATTTATGATTAACACCATGATGCAGTATTTAGAAATATAGGCCTGGTATAATAGCAGACACCTTGAGAAGGAGAAACACGGGATGTAGCATATAAAAGGACAGTCATGAGATGACATTCTTAGACTGTTAATATTCCAGTTATGTTAACAATTCTTGTCTGAATACTTCAGGTGGGTTTCATCCTTGTCCATAAATTTTACGTGTAACACTATCCCGTGAACTTTATTTCTCATATCAAATAATCCCACACCAAACATCATCGCAGGCATACATATGTTACAGCCCTACTGTTTAATACTACTCCTTACATTTCATAGCTGAGAATCTGAGGTACAGACTAAGAAGTGCTCACAGAAATTAATATAGTGTATGATGGAAATATCTCTTCATCAGTCCAACTGAGAAAACAGGGAGGTCAGAACAAGGTTATGGTGAACTTAATAATCCCCTTATCCACCTCACCAGCCTTTAAAATGGTGCATGTATCTTTCTGCTGTACTGCGGCCCCAAGGTCCTGCAGTCATAGAAGCAAGTATTAGATCAAAGAATTCTCTGAAGTCATGTAAAAAGTGTGACTGATGAGGGAGATGCACTAAATTCCTTACAGTCCCTAGCTAGCATCCTGAAGACGCTATCACTGTGCCTCCTACCCTTACTAAACAAATACTTCAATACAGATTCCCACATCACATCATTTATTTAATTTGTAGTTCAAACGATACAACTAGAAACCACTTTCCACTACTGTCTTTTACTTCAATATATGTCCTTTTCTGCCATTTCATTGCTCTGCTTTACAGACTGGTTTGATAACAAAGAAAAATGCGCTAAATAGTCCCTGTCTTATAAAATACCTGTATTCAGGCTGCCGGCTCATAGGATGATCATCCCTTGGCCATCTGTATCCCGAGTCATCCTGCAAAGGACACATGCAAAACAATTGTGTGACGTGTGTCTCAGTATCAGAAGTCAGGTACAGTTAAGTTGCCAAATGGTACTTATTTACTGCAAAACCAAAGCATTTAATGCGCTAAAAGAAAGTCTTAATCATTCATAGCAAGATTCCTCTCAGTTTATTCACTCTACCTCATTCATCTTGTTTTCTTCCTCTATCAATACTAAAGAGAGCAACTTTGCAACGCTGTAGAAAACACAAACACTACAAAAAATTCCAAACTATATACATAAGCCTTGACTTAAAAAGAAAGAAATTTTTTCTCACTGAAATATCAATAGATTGAAATTACAGAATTTCAAACAGCTGGACTGGAGGAGACAACAGTAATGACCTTTTGAGGAGACCATAAATGTTGTATTTAAGTGTAGCTACTGGGAAATAAAATACATTCAATGTCATAACAGAAATTAAATATGTGAACAACTGTTCAAATTAGAAGGATAGGTAGACAACATTCAACAAGTTGCGTGTGCAAGGACTTGTTAAACAGAAAAAATTTGCAATCATTCTTCTATTCATCCAGGTAACTTTGCACTGCATTATAGAGAGGACTTTGGGCCACTTTTTTTTTCTCAGTTCAGACTCTGAGCTTTCCACAGTGCTGGACAAGGGCTCTTTTCTAAACTCAATAGAGAGTCAGGAATCATAAGAAGCAGCAAATAGGTATTGCCATATGATCACAAGAATCTTAGAAGCATCCTGAAAATCAGGATGTCTTTTCTATTATTTCTATTTCAGTTTCTGGGAACAGCAGTAACATCAATGCAATGTCTGAAATAATATTTTAATTGTTCAGTATTCAAGCATTACTGAGAAGATAAACATCATAAACATGTGAGAAGAATCACCTTACGTACACCTCGGTGTGGTGGGCCACTTCTTCGGTCATGGACAAAGCTGCGACCCTCTTCATAGTCTCTGTACTCAGCATGACCGTAATCATCATACCGACTGTAGTTCCCATCCCCAGGCCTTTCAAGCAGCGGTGGTTTCTTGGGCACAATGTTTACTACTCTATGATAATCATCCTAAACCACAAAACAAACAAAATCATATTGCTTTTAACAATCTGTAGGGAATACTCAAACGTAAACCAAATAAGTTATTTCTAAACTAATGGGACTATAATAATCTTAAAGCCAAAACAGCACAAGGGAACGAACAACATTAAAAATCATGCCAGTCTAATGGTGGAATAATAAATTCCAATTGGACACCATCCAGATGTAATCCTTGGGCATTACAAGTTTATTAATTATAGAGGGAAAAGGTTCAACATGGTTTAAGTTTCTTTTGAAAGTTTAAAGCAGTAGCATTAGCTACTTTATAAGCACTGACTAATTTTCCTTTTCTAAGCATTAACTACATATATTTCTCAGAGACTTTTACATTAACTTAGGAATGCAATAGTTACACCTGTAACGCCTGCAAAGAGTCCCTTTGAAAATACTATCAATTTTCTGAACATTAATCACTATGATCTCTGTAGTGTGGAGGATGTTAAGACAGTCCTTGCTTATCTGAATAGATAAGCACCTTCTCAATACAATGCAGTAGATGATCGGAGGATTCAAGCGACAGAGTCAGTTTTTAAGACTTGTTTTTTCATTTAAGGCAAGTTTTGGATAGCTTTTTGCTAGAATGCAAGATCAATTTATTTCCTTCAAATAAAATGTCATAAAACATTTACCAGTTAAAGAAATCCTTTCTTTATTAAGTGCAAATTACACAGTTGCAAAAGACAGAAATTCAGTTTTCTACAATCAAATATTATACAAGCCAACTGCAAATAAAAAAACAAAAAACAAAAACCAAACAAAACAACACATGAATGGAAGACCTTGTATTTTAAGTCTTCTTCCTTTAGCAAGGTATTTTTTCTACATGCTTTAAAACCACCAAGTATAAATGCAGAGACTTGAGTTAGCATCTGCAATTTGGAGAAGTGGCAAGATACTCAAATTAGGTTTTTTTAACAGTAGTAGAAGTCACACTCTAATGCATCAGTAGTTTTTGTAGCAAAACGCATAAAATTCACAAACTGCCAAATATTGTCATGCAAAAAAAAAAAAGTTAGTTCTGATTTGCGAGACCACACAATAAATTCACTAGAGGGTAATCCAAAGCCAGCCTACAGCCCTACAGATGCAGTGTAGAGACTACACACAAAGCCACCATGCTTGATCTACCCTTTAACCATCCAGCACGTCTGTATTTTTTTTTAGTCTGTATCTTACAAAGAAGATGTGCTCTGAGGCTAAAATAAAACTGGTTTATTCTTGAACCTCACCCAGAAGTCCCCACCACCTAACTACACTGACATAGAGAGGATAGATAATTGCATGAAAGCTCAAGGTATACCCACCTACAGGTAAATCGTTGCCAAGTGGTTGCAACCTCACATTGTTTACCATGATCTGAAAGTCTATGTTTCTACCACAATCTATACTTGTTATATAATTAGCACCAAGTTTAGATTAGGACAAGTCTCTTGCTCTCTCAAACAAGAGATACTTCATTCAGTATCATTGGCATGTCTCGGTTCCAAATGTACTAATCTATTGGCAAATGCTAAACACGTTCATAGAGTGAGTAAATTCCACTTTGTCTCATCAAAATTAAGTCAGACCTCTATAGGTGGACACTGATATGATGGCACAGGTTGACAAGGACAGAAACTGTCTGCCAACCATCTTGAATTAGCAGAGCTATATGAGAAGGAGCTCCACATCCATCTTTCAGCAAGGCAGAGGGACATCAGATCTTTGTTTGCCCAACTACTAGGGGTGTTGTTTTGGTGCAGATGGATAGTACTGATCGTCCTAATTGAGTGTATTCTGCTAGTCCCTTCATCCTCAGTTCCAAACATATGTAATATAAAGAATAGCATTGAGCTATCTAGTTAATTCTTGCATCAAAATGAGTGCACCGCATTCTTTAAATTGTAAAGTAAGTTTTCATAATGCATATGCCATGCATTGCTCCCTGGACATCCTGAAGGATTAAAAAATAATTTAGGAATGTCACTGTTGCAATGGTTAAATTAAATAAGCAATGTGTTAGTCAAGTCAAACGTTGATTAAAAAAAAAGTAAACTCTGTGAAAATATATTCTGCCTTTCCTCATGTCCTATTGCTGAGAAGTATTTTGGAGCTGACTAAATACCCTGTGCAAACTTATCTGATTTCCAGTTTGCTGAAAATGCAGAAATTTTGTTGTTGCCTGTAAAGAGAGTTAAAAATGTCACAGAGCAGCCAAACACTAACACATTATTCAATAGAGAAGACAATGCAACTAGTACCAGTGCTGGCAACGCTTTCAAAACAACAAGTTGAATATATGGTAAGAGGGAACCCAGAAAGTATGTTACATCAGCTATGCTATTAGTCCAACATTTAAAAGAATTAAAAGAAAAGCCAGATAATAGGCACAGGTACCTGAAATTTTATTTTGCCAAATGTATATTGCACAGCATGTAAATAGAACTATCAAAACGCATTCTTAAAAACCTCTTTAAGGTGTAATAGTTCAAAAGACAAAGCTACAACCTGGTTTCTTCTTTAGAGACTTCAGACACAGGAGACAAAAAATAACAATAATTTTACCCAACTCTTTAGCACAAAGATTTTTCTAAAGTTATCCTACATCATAGCTTCTGCATAGTAAAGCGTAGCATACAGTAAAGTCTCCCTGCCTACAAAGTAGATGTCCATCGACACTCATTTTGATAAACATTTTTCTTACAAGGCTCTAAAACACAATTTCTTTAGTAAACATGTATTTTGAACATTTATTGTAAATATTTTTTACTATACTTTAAGTATCATAAGAAAAAACTGCATCAGTGTCAAGGACAATGCCGAAGGTAATCATTTCACCACCTCAAATTCTCAAATCCCTTCAAAGATGTATTAACTTTTTTTTCTTTTAAAGTAAGTTTGGGGAAAAAAAAATAACATAGTACAGCCTTTGGTTCTCCAAAAGTTATTAAAAATCCCTAGTTTAATAACTCAAAGAATTACACCAAAAAAATCCAATTTATCAAAACCGCAAATGTTCTAAAACACTTTCAATAGATTTGAAAAAGAAAAATACAACATTTAATTTTGTAGGCAACCCATTACCTCTGTGCAGATGCATTTTCCAGATTGTTGGCTTAAATGAATGAGAAAAGAATGGAACTTGGGGTATACTAGGAAATTAAATATGTACACAAATCCAGCCCTTAAGGTACAACTCACAGTATGAAGGTATAATGCTAAAGAAACATACTACACACTTACATCAGGATGAATCCTTGGAGGGAGACGCTCTCTTGGAACTCTTTCATAATCATATCGCCCTTCAGACCACATTTCATCTCTTCGATACGCCACTGAAGACAATAAAAATCCAATTAGCCAAAACTAGACTCACCACGAATAGACAAGAGGATAGTGAGCATATGCAAAGATTCCCAGACTTTTATGCACAAGCCCTGTACACACACTTTTTTTTTTAATTAGGCCTTTTAAGTCTATCTAGCTGTAGAAAGTGAAAACAAAAGTAAGAAAAAAACCTAAAAAATTTAATTACCCCTTTTAAATAAGTCTATCTAGTTACAGAAAGCAAATAACAAACTTCAAGCAAAAACAGCTCACAATACATGCAAGAACAACTGGAAATTAGTGCAGTATAATCAGTACAATTACAGGCCATACAGATACTATGAACAGCTCTATTGAAATATATGCATATTGCGAATACCAGCTGTACATATAAATTCATACAGACATACCTTATAGCAATTTTGACACTGCTCTGCTAAAAATAGAGGACTTCTTTTAAAAAGAGTTCAACTCCTATTTATTACATGGAATAATTTCCAACTTTTTTATATAAGATAACAACTTTGATTGAATTATTTCATCATCTCAACCATCTGGAAAGAGGTTAAAACACAACACATCATCCAGTTAGTACAAAGCTCCGCATTTTAAACACATGAATGAAATGCGTTCTTCACTTACAGATTTTTCCTGTTTTAAATTGGGATCCACCAGCACACAAAAATTCCTCTTTCCAGAGAAAGGTGACTTTCAAATATCAGAATTAGTAACTAAGTAAGGGTGGAAATAAACCATCACCATAACAGATTGTAGTCACACTATGTGGGACAACACAAACTTGAGGAGCTGAAACTTTGCTGATTGTAGAGGTGACAAATTATATACATCATTGCAAACGGGTACGAAATTGCTAGAATCATAATTTTCAAAGTTTCCCTTCACAATGGTAATTCTAGTTATCAAAAATAATCAATAAAAAAAGAAAAAGCAGGACATATTCAGAAGGAGAAATACATAACTACCTACTTCCACAAAATAAAAATACTTGACATAGACTTATAAGGCTATATAAAAATATTATTACAGATGTTAAGAATCAACATGGTCTATTAATTGTAAACAGAGGTAGCACTGTCAGTACATATTTTTGTGAAAAACAACAAACACTCCCATACTTGCTTTTCTGTCAGTTTTAGCAATGCTTCTTCTGAAGCCCCATTCAATTGCCTACAAAAACAATGAAATTGAAGTTAGCAAAAACTGCATATATATCCATCAGTACATTTTTAAGTAAACGAGACGTTTAAAATCTGCGTCTTCAAAATGTCTACCCTGTGATCTGTCTGAATTAGAGTAACTCACTACAGTCAATTAAGAAAAAATATTTACTTAGCTGAAATACTGTATCAAAAACACTTTTTTGTGGCAAATTATTATAGAAAAAATATTAACTACTTACCTGAATTACAATATCAAAAACACTTTCTGTAGCAAATTATTATAGAAAATATAAACCACCTTCCTAACAAATTCCAGAGTTTTCTTTCCTTTTTATCATCTTTTACTCACTATCTTAAGTCTCAGTTCCGATTTTGTTAGCAAGAGCTTTTGGAAACTATTTTATCTGCTTTCTTAAAAAAAACTCAGAAAAATATTAAATATAGTCAATTTAATGACATTGAAAGGCAAACAAATATAAGTGGAGAAAAATAAGAGTCAGTTGCACAAAAAGTTTGATTTAACAAATGCTTTTCCTTTGGTAATGGATACTAAATTCTGACGAAGTAGCTCTTTCCTCAAGTGCAATATGCTTTTATCTTCAGAGATTTTGACCCTATCATGGGTACAAATAAACCAGAAGATCTTCTTCAAAACTTGCTCTATTTTATAACAGACTTGACCTTAAGTACATTCCATAACCAAGACACAGGGCTAATCTGATTTAGGCACAGATTATAAATCAGAAGATGACTAAAGCAATGGAGTTTGGTTAGGCCTAGATTTGGTAAGGGTAAGAACCAGAGGGTCTGCTGTCCCTGCCCTCACCAGTGCTCTCCAATTACTAATTCTGAAAGCACTGCTCATATTGCTGCATTTGCTCATCAGACATACCCAACAGAAGCATCTTCCAGGCACTTTCACAGCAATTACCTCAACTTTTCTTCATTCTCTACTTCAGGGACTTCTGGTAAATCCTTAAAAATTCATACCGGGGCTACACATGCAGGAATTGTTCTTAGGCTGCCCTGTGCCCTCTCCTTCCCACGTCACTGTAAGGGTGCTCTACCTGCTCTTACATTGTCCCCACAATGCTCTTTCCTCTGTACCTAGAACAGTAACTGAATACACCCGTGGTGTACATGTACCAGGAGGGGCAGAATTAGCTGAAGAAAGACAAAAATCTTTACCCTGGAACAGTGTCACACGCTCTTTCTCAAAATACCTTGCAGCTGGTCCCTCACACACAACCCCTGCTCCAAGATGGACCATTCATAGAATGGTAGGGGTTGGAAGGGACCTCAAGAGATCATCTAGTTCAACCCCCCTGCCAGAGCAGGATCGCCCAGGGCACGCCACACAGGAACAAATCCAAGCAGGTCTGGAAAGTCTCCAGAGAAGGAGA
>VWZK01013488.1:12391-46368 GCA_013396935.1 Baryphthengus martii | reverse complement strand
AGATCTTGTTGTGCTTTGCTTCGCGTGTGCACAGCTTGCTTTTTGTTCTTTGCCTTTTTTTTTTCCCTGCTCCCATTAAACTGACTTTATCGTACCCTCCGGGCTGTTCCCATCTTAATCTCTTCCCCCCTTGTTGTGCTGAGGGAAGTAGGGGGGGGAGTGATAGAGCGACTTGGTGGGTGCCTGGCGCTCAGCTAAGGTCAAACCCACAACCAACATTGAAATTAACAAACAAATAGACCTCACCTATTGAACCACATATTTAGAAAATGTTTCTGTTCCAAGAACTGATGGCAAGACTATAAACTTAATAGGTTCAAAAATTGATAGTGCTAGCTATCCTAAAGAATGGCTATGTTAAGAATTAAAATACAATCAAAAAAGGATGAATATATGTAGATTTTTCATCTGTGTCCAAATGGAAGATTTTACAGTTTACCTACATCACCATGAACTCCACTGTGCATGTGACCCAGCCGCAGATCACAAAAATGTTGTTTTCTAAAGGCAATCTGTAACTATATATGCTAAACTTTCACAGAATACAATAAATGTTGGTAATATTCAAAATTATATCTCACATAGATGTGTAAGAAGTTCCACTGTACTTGCTTAATATATTTGGGCTAGTAATGTTGGAAAAGGGGGTGGGGTTTTGTAGCAGACATTTATTTTAAGTATTTTAAGCTCTGATGACAGCTGCCAATAGTGACAATGAGGCTGCAACTAGTTCTGTAAAACAGATTGTTGGATGGATAACTTCCTGTGTTGCTGGAATCTGAAAGCAGGGCTTGAAGGCAAAATAGTAGCCTGACAGATGCATAAATAAACATTGTACACGATAACACGCTGCTACAACAAATACTTGCTAAAACAGACACATTAGCTGAGGAATAGACATGTAAGAATAAATCTTAATGTTTCATGAGATTTGTATGTAATTATTTTCTGCTCATCCCTGCTGCTTCCTCAGCGTTTCTAGAGCTGGAATTAGTTCAGTAAGTGATTACGTAGTCCACAGTTTGAATCACAAATTGCACCTTCATGTGAAATGTGAGTGTTTGAGACAGTACAGTTACCATTCACAGTGTGGAAAATTCTTAAACAAGAGTTAAGTTCTCTGTTGGAGTCAGATGTTTCTTTTGTATGTATCTCTGTGCCATGAATGATAATCAGTAACTGCTAAATTAAGTTTTACTTATTTATTATTTTACTTTTTTGTTTTAATTTTTGTTTTTTGTAAAAGGAATGTACATCTGCGTTCTTAATACTATCAATGCATTTACCCAACACTGTCCTGCATGACATCCTGGTCTCCAAGATGGTAAAACATGAGTTTGATGGGTGGACTCCTCGGTGGATAAAGAACTGGCTTGACAGCAGCACCCAAAGAGTGGCTGTCAATGGGTCCATGTCCAAGTGGAGGCCGGTGACAAGTGGAGTCCCTCAAGGATCGGTGCTGGGACCGGTCTTCTTTAACATCTTCGTCAGTGACATGGGTGGTGGCATTGAGTGCACCCTCAGCAAGTTTGCTGACTACACCAAGCTGTGTGGTGCAGTTGACAGACTGGAGGGAAGGGATGCCATCCAGAGGGACCTTGACAGGCCAGAGAGGTGGGCCCAGGCCAACCTCATGAAGTTCAACAAGACCAAGTGCAAGGTCCTGCACCTGGGTCGGGGCAATGCCAAGCACCGATACAGGCTGGGCAGTGATTGGTTTGAGAGCCGCCCTGGAGAAAAGGACTTGAGGGTGCTGGTGGACAAGAAGCTCAACATGAGCCGTCAGTGCATGCTTGCAGCCCAGAAAGCCAACCGTATCCTGGGCTGCATCAAGAGAAGCGTGGCCAGCAGGTTGAGGGAGGTGATTTTTCCCCTCTACACCACTCTCGTGAGACCCCACTTGGAGTGCTGCCTCCAGTTCTGGAGTCCCTATTACAAGAAAGATATGGACGTGCTGGAATGTGTCCAGAGAAGGGCCACGAGGATGATCGGAAGGCTGGAGCACCTCTCCTGTGAAGACGGGCTGAGACAGTTGGTTTTATTCAGTCTGGAGAAAAGAAGGCTGCGAGGAAACCTTCTTGTGGCCTTCCAGTATCTGAAGGGGGCCTACAAGAAAGCCGGTGAGGGACTTTTTAGGGTGTCGGATGGGGATAGGACTATGGGGAATGGATGCAAACTAGATGAGGGTAGATTTAGATTGGACGTTAGGAAGAAGTTCTTCCCCATGTGGGTGGTGAGACACTGGAAGAGGTTGCCCGGAGAGATGGTGGAAGCCCCATCCCTGGAAGTTTTTAAGGTCAGATTGGATGGGGCTCTGGGCATCCTGATCTAGCAGGAGGTGTCCCTGTCCATGGCAGGGGGGTTGGAACTAGAAGATCTTCAAGGTCCCTTCCAACCCTGACAATTATATGATTCTATGATAGTCTAGGAAAATCAAGAATGATTACCTGAATCAAAAACTAAGTCTTTTCAAAAGACTACATTGTCATCAGATGTGATGCAAAACTATTTTTCCAGTGTTTTCCATACAATATTTGACGTCTTATCCCTTTAAATCCATTTTAAATTATGCAAAATAAATTTAATTGTGCCCTTAGAACAACACATTGTAGGTCTTAGAACAATACAGTGCAAATAATGGGCTTAGAACCATGGTCAGAATATCTTTTCTGTATTCCCCAGCAGGATGAGTCAGAGCTGCTAAATTTAGCATTTCAGATGTCCACAGAGGCAATGGAAAGAGATAAATGAGGATCAGAACACTAATTCTCTAGCTGAAGGTGATCGCCAACTAAGCAAGTACTCACTTTTTTGTAAGGTAGCAGAAAAGTAAAGGTAGATCCCACTGATCCAATTAGTTTGATGCCTGAAATACCTCTGAAGTGAGGAAGTTGCTTCCAGTTTCTATGTGTTCCAAGAAAGTTCAAATCTATGTATTTGAATACAAATCTACCCTATTGAAATTGGATTAACCAAAGCCAAGAGCATTGGCATGAGAATGAGTACCAAAAGAAGGAACCTGACTGCGTAACTCCACAGTTTGCTGGCAGGAATAGGAGGTCTAGTCCTGCTACAGTCATTCCTCTAGAGATTCTTCAATACAAAATGCAGAAATCATCATGACAGCAAGGACTAGAATGAGAGGTTTCTTCTTTGCTTCCATCTGAATAATCTTACTTTCTCCCTTTAGCCCCACAGGACAGTAGTGTCAACATGGATGGTCTCCAAATCTGTCAAGACTACTGACCATGTTTCTCTCCTGGGAGATGAGAAATACCAACAGAAACCTCTTCAGACAGAGGCCTACAGTGTATGTTTACTGGTAAATAATGGCTGAGATCATTAATGTAATAAGGTTTGCTCTCCTCTCACCTCCGTTTCAAAGAATGAGTTCTTTGCTTAAAGGCACCTGGAATCAGGAGAAGAATTGATCTGTAAATTTCTGTTTCACTTAAACATGTATCTCATAGCTCCAGGGAGGTAATTAACCAAGGGGAAACAAATTTCATAATCACATCTCACCATTTCTTATTGTGTAGCTTATGCATTACCTCTGCTCAGCTTGTGTTCTCTTCTGAATCTGACTGTTAGACACGTCACACTTCATGACACTTCGCACACAATGTACAGGAGCTGTAGATCTGTGAATCTGTACTGGGGATACCATCTCAGGCATCAAGAAAGGACAAAGCTGGATATGCACCTTGTGGATCTGCACATATATAAATTCACTGTACATCATCATCAAATACAATTCAGCCATATATCATCCTCTTTCAAATGAAAAGTAGTTCAAAAATTTTAAATTACTGAAGTGACTTAGAAGAAATAGAGCAGTATTAACCACTGAAGTATCTGAATTGGAGCAATATTAAATAACACTGGAATTCATACTCAGTCCTTGAATTGAAGTCAGCTTTCAAAACCTCCATGTCCAGCCTTACTTAGTCTTGCTTCATTATTTCCTGCAACCATCGCTAGTGCATTCCCCTTAAGTGGAAAATGGATCAAAGACGGAGCAACAGAAACCAAGCTCCTCACCAGAAGAAACCTCCTTTGCTCTGTGCACTTTGTAACAGGGAAATGATGGAGGGATTAAAATGCTACAAGGTCTATAAATACGTGTTAAGATTACCCCAAAACAATCCAACACTACAACAATAAAGCCTCATATGCATGTATGGATGAAAGGTGTTCCAAAGTGCCATTCAGGAAAAAAAAAAAAAAGGAACAACAACAACAACAAAAACCAAACAGAAGTAAGAGCAAAGAAAATAATATAAAACCATGCATTAGTAATATGGTAAACTGTAAAGGAGTAAAGGTAGAAGGTAGAATTTGTTTGGATCAAAATCAGTCTGGAAAACTACATTTTGCAAGAAAATACTTGGAGTCTATTATATGACCAGTTTCAAGTGAAAACAAAAATCTCTGCAATCTTGTTAAAAGGATAATTCCTGCAGTATTTGTACTCTTTATTGGACTTTCTACTTTGAAGAATATGGAGAATATCAGTTATTCATAAAGTGACAGTGTACTCATTGGAACTGACCCTCTTTCTGACTTAATTGTAGAAAGTTGTAAATGCTTCAGTGACGATTTAATGATAGATACTAAGCTTAAATTGAGTAATCGCAAGCTGATTCAACTGAATGGCAAATAATTGAACAGAATGCTAAAGCTTTTTCTTTACAAGAAGAGTTCTGTAGTTAAGGGTTTGTGTCCATGTTCTGAAGCTTTAAAAACTGACAAAAAGTGCTCTAAGATTCATCTTTCTTTTACCTACCATCAGTCACAGATTCCTATACCTTGTCTCTTCCCTGTTTCATAGAAGTTGGAAATATCACTTGTGTCTTTTAAGCAGATAATTTACTTTGCTCTAAACCGAATCTGTAAAATGACATGATTTTATATATATATAAAAAAACACCTGTAATTTTCTTGTTGTCAAAAGACTCACCTAAGTCAGCTGAGGTCAGGTTGCTCAGAGGTTTAGCTGTATCATGGCACATGAAATTTCTCTTTAGCTGAATACAAAACTTCATGATGCTTGCAGCTCACATCAAGATGAAAATACATTGAGGCTCCATGACTCCATAAATGAAAAGTCATTTCATAGATAATATTAGAAATAAAAAAGAGCCTAAAAGAACTAAGGTGAAAATGCAGTGTAATGAAGAAAGCTGAGCTACATCTTGCAAACTACAATGAACCACAAAATATTCATTCAAAAGTCATAAAAACCAAATGAAACAGGAAATAAGTAGAACTGGTCCTACACCAAGAATGTGGAAGATAATCTACATATGGTGCTCAAACAAAGGAATATTATGTTTTAGTCTTCAGGAACACTATTTTTTTTAAATATTGGACTGTTACTGAGAATTAAGCTACAGGAATAAACACAAGAGAACTGTATTCTGCAATCTCTCAAACATAAAAGCAGCAGCAAGTGAAATTAATACTCCAATAGTTATGATTTTTAGTAAATCTCTCAATCTGGGATGTATGCTGCATGATTCTAATATAATGCACAGTATCAAAGTTTTAGAACAGGGTTTGAGGGAAAGACAGTCTTCAGTGGATATGATTAGAGTTATACAAGTCCCTAAGCCAGAAACCCGAACACAGTCTAAGCTTTACTTGATCAGGATCCTGATCAGAATTCTACTTCATGAGTCTGTCTTTAGTTGAAATCTCAACAAGGGTTTAAGAAGGAAGAGAGCAACTGAGGCCAGTGCCCCTAATTAAGGAGTATGAAACAATAAAGCAATAAGCATAAAATGCTCACAAACCAAAAATCGCTCAGTAGAGAAAGGAGGTAGCGTGACCACAGTGAAGACAGAAACATTTGTAGGAACAGAGAAGTAAAAAAGAATCTTTTAAATGGGCACGGCTAAATATATTTCAAAGCTTGTAAAGATGTTGGCTGTGATTAGTGTCCTCGAGGAAAATGATTTAGAGCCCATTAGACTGTACTTGTTTGAACTTATAAAACAGTTTCTAATATGTTCTGTGGTTTTTGTTTATGCCAGTAGGTTAGTTTTTTTTAAATATTTTAGAGTTTATGTGAAGTTCCTACAGCTGTTGAGGCTTTTTCACTTCAACTAGGTCACAGAAGAGGTTAAAGATGAGAATAATAACTAGTTCTCCATCCCACTATGCTTTTGAGCATGCACAGTGCTTGATTTGGATCCTACAGGAAACTGACTGGCTGGGCACTTGCATAGTGAAGGCGGGAAGCTCTGAACTGTGACATTTCTAGATTGGTGTTTTGTTTATAAATGTCTACATTCTACATGAAAGTTACCCATCAAGGATATAACGTGTCATTTGTAGTGCAGCAAAAAAACCCCTCAGAACTGGCAAAAATATTAGGATAAGCAAAGTAATGACTAATATCAATGTTTTTGGATGTGGAATACATTTCTGCCTCTGTTTAAAATTAAAACTCCCCAAGAACTCCTATAATCCCTCAGACCATTCATTTCATCCTGATTTGGCTACTCTTAGATGTCTGAAAGGGATTTGAAGCAGTTACTGTATCAACTTCTTTTTATTTAGTGATAGCTGACCGTATTATGTGTTTCCCAGCATAAATCAAAGCAAGTCCGTAGCAATGATGACAGTTTAAGGATGTGCTAAACTGTAATGATTTGTGTCTAATATCATGCCAGCACTGAACAGTCAAGGTATACTGTACTCCTAACTGCTCTTCCTCTCTAGTCATGTTTGCTTCTTAGTGTAGGGAAGAAGTCTGCTACAAAGTAGTCTAGTTTAAATAAAGGGTTTCCGGTAAAATTATCTGCTAGTCAAATTTCTATTTTTATGTCCTGCATATGCCAGTTATTCTGATCTTCCATTCCTTTATAATCTATTTTTCAAACTAAAGGCTAGTATACTCGGTAACAGAAATAGCAGCTTTTCAATTTCTTTAGCAAAAAAAGCATTATTTACAAACTTTCTGTTTTCATATATTGCAGATTACTGTTTAATGCATGGACCATTTCTTTGTTGTTTGTTGTTCCTGTTTTTATAATGTCAACTCTAGTAATTTATTCCATTAAGGAAATATGAGACAAGTATTAAAGAAATTAGTTGAAATTACACAGATAATACTTTTCCACATATTCTCAAGGTTTACCCCATGTCATCCTTTAGTAATAACTATTACCGGCACACAGATAATAATACCTGTGGCAGCCTTATTTCTTCTGTAAGGAAGCACTAACAGCCTTTCTACAAGGTAATGCTGACAGGAACATCCGTAGACAAAACTTACAGAATCATAGAATCATATAATTGTCAGGGTTGGAAGGGACCTTGAAGATCTTCTAGTTCCAACCCCCCTGCCATGGACAGGGACACCTCCTGCTAGATCAGGATGCCCAGAGCCCCATCCAATCTGACCTTAAAAACTTCCAGGGATGGGGCTTCCACCATCTCTCCGGGCAACCTCTTCCAGTGTCTCACCACCCACATGGGGAAGAACTTCTTCCTAACGTCCAATCTAAATCTACCCTCCTCTAGTTTGCATCCATTCCCCATAGTCCTATCCCCATCCGACACCCTAAAAAGTCCCTCACCGGCTTTCTTGTAGGCCCCCTTCAGATACTGGAAGGCCACAAGAAGGTTTCCTCGCAGCCTTCTTTTCTCCAGACTGAATAAAACCAACTGTCTCAGCCCGTCTTCACAGGAGAGGTGCTCCAGCCTTCCGATCATCCTCGTGGCCCTTCTCTGGACACATTCCAGCACGTCCATATCTTTCTTGTAATAGGGACTCCAGAACTGGAGGCAGCACTCCAAGTGGGGTCTCACGAGAGTGGTGTAGAGGGGAAAAATCACCTCCCTCAACCTGCTGGCCACGCTTCTCTTGATGCAGCCCAGGATACGGTTGGCTTTCTGGGCTGCAAGCATGCACTGACGGCTCATGTTGAGCTTCTTGTCCACCAGCACCCTCAAGTCCTTTTCTCCAGGGCTGTTCTCAAACCAGTCACTGCCCAGCCTGTATCGGTGCTTGGCATTGCCCCGACCCAGGTGCAGGACCTTGCACTTGGTCTTGTTGAATTTCATGAGGTTGGCCTGGACCCACCTCTCTGGCCTGTCAAGGTCCCTCTGGATGGCATCCCTTCCCTCCAGTCTGTCAACTGCACCACACAGCTTGGTGTAGTCAGCAAACTTGCTGAGAGTGCACTCAATGCCACCGCCCATGTCACTGACGAAGATGTTAAAGAAGACCGGTCCTAGCACTGATCCTTGAGGGACTCCACTTGTCACCGGCCTCCACTTGGACATGGACCCATTGACAGCCACTCTTAGGGTGCTGCTGTCAAGCCAGTTCTTTATCCACCGAGGAGTCCACCCATCAAACTCATGTTTTACCATCTTGGAGACCAGGATGTCATGCGGGACAGTGTCAAAGGCTTTACTCAGGTCCAGGTAAATGACATCAGTTTCTCTTCCCTTGTCTATTGATTTTGTAACCTTCTCATAGAAGGCCACCAGGTTTGTCAGGCAGAATTTGCTCATGGTGAAACCATGTTGATTGTACCCAATCACCTCTTTGCTATTCTTCTGCCTCAGCAGTGCCTCCAGGAGGATCTGCTCCGTGATCTTATCAGGCACAGAGGTGAGACTGACTGACCTATAGTTCCCTGGATTATCCTTCTTTCCCTTTTTGAAAATGGGGGTTATGTTTCCTCTTTTCCAGTCAGTGGTGTCTTCACTGGACTGCCATGACTTTTGGAATATAATAGAGAGCGGTTTAGCAACCTCGTCTGCCAGTTCCCTCAGTACCCGTGGGTGTATCCTGTCGGGTCCCATGGACTTGTGTGCTTTCAGGTTCATCAAATGGTCATGAACCTGATCTTCAGTTACAATGAAGAATGAATTCACTTCTCTCTTCTCATCTTTAGCTCTGTAAACACATATAAACAGGGCATAAATAGGGCATTTTCACACAGCCATTCCCAGAGTAGCTTTAAAATTTTTGTAGTTATATGGAAGGATGTCATTCTACCATTGCCCTCAGAGGTTTAGCAGGATCTCCCAGACAAAAAGATCACTCTCTTTTTACACTATTAAGTTTGTACGGTTTGGATGTATGTCTCGTGAAATCAAGATGGTCTTCCAGATAAAATACACATTGTTCCTAGCTTTGCAATTCAGGTTCATTTGAACCATTAAGTGACTACAAAATGCTGCAAAATGTGATCCATTTTGCTGCTCTTCTGCTTAGAAATGCATTCCCTTTTTTATACTAAATATGGTAACTGCTGAAATCAGCTTTATTTTTGAAAGTAGTAGTAAGTCACAGAAACACAAGCCCAATCATGTCATTATGCCACCACTCAGTGAGGCACAGAGCATAGATTTTCTCTTTAAGGTTGTTATCATTGCTAGGTGTCAATTGCTGAATTTAAACCAGTGTTTTGTTCATTAGCTGTCCTCATAACAAATCTAAACCAAACAAAAGACAGTATAATTTCACAATATAAGTAGCCAAATTTTGGAAATCATTCTCAGAACAGCCAGTGTATATTGAAAATACACATAGGAATAAACGACAAAAATTATGAAACAAAACCCAAAGTGTATTGAATACAAATACTCTAGCTCAAGAATCACTAGAAGCTGGGAGATTCTTTGTGGGAAGTATCATTATATGTGTGTTGTATTCTTATATTCTTCCTGGACATCTAATGCCATCAATTGAGGAATAATAACACACTTGATGGACCTTTAGCATGCCTCAGCATTGTTGCTTTGCTTCCACTGTCTATATGACCTGAAGTGTGGCATTTAGCCATATGTACGGAATGTAATGACATGTAAAGTAAGCAACAGTTGAAATCACTGTCCAGAGCAAGAACGCTTACAAATGGTATCCATACATACATCTGTGCTCATGTGAGAGTGGACACACCACAGTGCTTATTGGTAGCTGTGTTCAAGTTGTACGAGAAAGCCTATAGCACCTCGCATGTATGTCTAGTCGTGCACATCTAGAGCAGAACCTCCTCCCTAGAGACTGGGGTGCATGCATGTGACTGTAGTAATGTACTGTAACTTGTATAGTGTCATTTATTGCCATTCTTGTCTTCCCACTTAATTACAGGCAATCCACTAGTATATTAGCTGTGAGGATCAGCTTCAGAATTTCACAATATACATGAGTCTCTGTCAATTGAATTAAGTGATCCAACAGTGCTAGGTTATCTGAGGAGGGACCAGCCGTAATCCAGTGGGGGTATAATGTCATCCTGAAATAATTTGATACTGATAAAATTTGCTTTCACTTGTGTAATTCATTCTATTGGCTTCCCTGGGACGTCTGGATGTAAAAGAAAATAGAATTTGATTCTTGCTTTCATTTTATAAGTCAGATTCCACGTCTATGCTCTTTGAGATATTATACCATAAAAGACAAGCACAAAGTCCAAGTTCCACACACCAGAGAGCTATTTCAAACCACAGAAATAGAACTTACCCTAAGCAGGGCTGATGTCTTACTAGCACAAACAAGACTTGCCAGATCATAGATTAATAAATTGGAAATATTTGCATAAACATACATTTTAAAAATAAAATTAAAAAAAAGACCAGGAAAATGGAAAGAGAATGATAATGTGTCTCTTTTGATTTCATTAAACCTACGCTTAGCCGTTTTGCCAATTTAAAAGATATAAATAGCATAGTGCATGTTATAAAATATTGGTTAGTTCTCAGTAAAGGTCAGGTATTTACTAAGTTACATTATATACCATGCTTCTGAAAACAACAATATATATATATTGTTTACATTGCTTTTTTTATTTCTTTCTTTTTTTTTAAAAAAAAACAAACAAAAAACCCACAAAAATTTTAGGAATAATTCCCTGCCAACTACCTCTCAGTTTCACCTTTAACTCGCTGTGCTAATGACACACTTCTGGGCAGTACACTCTGAAACAAACATTGCAGTTGGCACAGAATGGATTATTTTTCCTCCAGTACTTCATCTGAACAGCAGCTGTTTCTTGATATGAAAATTCGCATGGCTAAACACAGGGCATTGACTCTGGTGATAAATAAAGCAGGATTATAAAGAATAAAAATAATCACATATTTGCAGACATATTGGGCATATTTCTAATATTTTTCAACTGCTCATTTTGCACCTATTTTTTTTTTTTCTTCCTTACATTTCATTTTCTTTTTAAGAGTTTTTCATTGTAAGTAGTGTTTTACCTTCAGAGAACTGGCAGATCACAGATGCTTTCAAAACCATTATCAATCACGAATATGTTTAAATTGGTGCAAAACATTCAAATTACTCACCATTTTCTTCATCCGTTTATGGTAGAAATTATTTTAAGATCCAGGAGTAGTATAAGTTGATTATAGCCAATAACAAAAAGAATGATGAAAACCTCTCAGACTTGTGGATACCTGTGCCTTCATCAATGACATAGACAGTGGGAATAAATGCACCCTCAGGAAGATTGCAGATGACACTAAGATGAGTGGTGCAGTTGCAACACCTGAGGGACGGGGGTGCCATCCAGAGAGACCTGGACAAGTCAAGAAGTGGGCCCATGTGAACCTTACAGGGTTTAACAAGGCCAAGTGCAAGGTTGTGCGCATCAGTCTGGGCAACCCTTGGTATCAATCCAAGCTGGGGGATGATGTGATAGAGAGTAGCCCTAAGGAGAAAGAATTGGGAGCACTGATGGATGAAAAGCTGAAAATGAACCAGGAATGTGTGCTTGTGGTCCAGAATGTCAACAGTATCCTGGGCTGCATCTAAAGAAGTGTGGCCAGCAGGTCAAGAGAGGTGATTCTGTCCCTCTACTCCAATCATGAGAGCTGACTTGAGGTACCCTGTCTAGCTCTGGAGTCAGCACAGGAAAGACATAGACCTGCTCCAGCAGGTCCAGAAGAGGACTGGAACATCTCTCCTATGAAGAAAGGCTAAGAAGATTGGGATTATTCAGCTTGGAGAGGAGAAAGCTCCAGAGAGACCTTATTGTGGCCTTGCAGTACTTGAAAGGGTCCTATAAGAAGGATGGGGAGGGACATTTTATCCTGGTCTGTTGCAACAGGACAAGGCGTAATGGTTTTAAACTGAAAGATTTAGACTAGATATAAGGAAGAATTTTTTTTACAATGAAGGTGATGAAACACTGGCCCAGGTTGCCCTATCCATGGAAACATTCAAGGTCAGGTTGGACTGGGCTCTGAGCAACCTAATCTAATTGAAGACTTCCCTGCTCACTACCAGGGAATTGTATTAGATGACTTTCAAAGGTCCCTTTCAACTCAAACCGTTCTATGATTCTATGATGCTGTTCTCTTGCATGCTTGTTTTGAGTAATTCTGCACTTATTTTTGCTCAGCTTCCATTTCTTTTCTAGTGATTAAATTTATTGTTGGAAGTATTTGCTAAATAAAACCTTGACAAAATATTGAGAACAAAATGAAAAGTCTCATCTCAATATTAAAAATAGCAGTAAATTAATCAAGAAGTAAGAACATACAACACCTTAGAATCTATCAAAAAAATTTTTAGCCACCATATATTAGTAACATAAAGTTGAGGAAAATGTTACCAGCTAGGAGTATGCTGTATACATTATTTTACATTTTAATGAATCAACACACTAAAATAATTACAGTCTATTAAGTGAGTTTATTAATTACAAGACATGCATTTATCTTGTATAGTATTTTACCTTGTACGCTAATTAAAATTATCTGAAGCAGCAGACTTCAGACACATTTGAAAAACAGAATATGCTTGCAGGAAAGTATGTGTAATGCTATATTGTCAGTTGTAGTCATCTGATTTCAAAATGTGAGTAGCAGTACAATGAAAAAGTTAAGAGAATAAGATATTTGCCTGTAGTATTCCAGAATCTTGGTTTCAAAAAATAAAAAGGTAAAATTAGATCTAATTTAGAAGATTAAACTTGTTTGCAATTACATGTAAGGTGCAGCTTGTAGCTCTTTTAACTTGAAGGTCCAAATCTCACAAGATACAAAACCAGACTTATGTGACAGGTAAATCTTTTAAACATTGGTATAAAGAGTTAACTGAAAAAAAGAATGAAAATCCTGCACTGGTATCTGTGAATTAACCTGAAAAGAAAACAGCTGTCATGAACAGAATGGAAAACCAGAAATTTCTAAAGTGGATTCAGAGGTATATTCTCTTCTGTACCTTAATAAGAAATCTAATATATTTGTAAACTTAATGAAGACTGGGCTTGGTCACACTAGAAAGTTCTGCTTTTTTTTGGAAAAGGATCTGAGTTATGTGTGTCAAGTCTAGGCTGGGATTTAGTCATTACAGTTTGTAAAGATCAATATATTAGGTGCACAACAACCTTCTACATTTGCTGGGCACCCATTCAAGTTTCATGCTATGGTAAAACTTCCTTTATGCCTATTTTTATGCAATTAATGAAGACACTAAAGTTCAAAACATGGGTTCTTCAAGTTCCTGATGTGATCAGTGAAGGCTTCCAGACAATCCTGTCTAAGATTTCAGTTTTCTTGAGACTTTTCTGACTCGCTCTCTCTCTCTCCACTCTGACCCTAGGAGGATGACAATCCTGGCTTGAATGTCTCAGTTCAGCATCTAATTATTTTGGATAAATGTAACCATTATGTCATATATAATAAACCATATGTCATGAGGTGACCATCTATTAAATAGGATCTACCAAATATGTCCTATTTTTAGAGACATATAGCATAAATAATTCTCCCACACATCTAAAACCATTCTGCAGATATCCTGCATTCAGTGTCGAACCAAACGACTTGCTGACTTATCTGCTCAGAGGATCTCATGCTAACCCTCACAAAGTTGGGACCATATTCAAGGTCAGACTTGACAAGGCTCTGAGCAACCTGATCTAGTTGAGGATGTCCCTGCTTACTTCAGGAGGGTTGGACTAGATGACCTTTACAGGTCCCTTCCAACTCAAACCATTCTATGATTCTGTGAAAGCAATGAACTAGTTTTCGTATCGTGTTCAATTTCTGATTACTGGGAATGCTAGTATTATTAACTTTCAAGACAGAAACAAACCAGGAGAGTTTCATGATAATGAATTCTTCCTAGTCCCCATGCATGCTCCAGACCTTGCTCTTATTCTTACTCTCCCACTGGCCGATGTTTTTCAGGGTCAGACAGCTTTCCCAGGGTTTGTCTTCTGACAGCTTCTAAAGCTAGTTCATAGTTAATATGGCTACCACGTGAACGGCTAGGATGGGAGTACACTCCACCAGATAAAAAATTGTCTGGATGGCTAATCCAAGAGACCAGTGGTGAATGGAATTAAATCCAGTAGGCAGCTGGTCACAAGCAGTGTTCCCCAGTGCTCAGTATAGAGGCCAGTTCTGTTTGATATCCTTATCAATGATATGGATGAGGGGATCGAGGGTACCCTCAGCAGGTTTGCAGATGACAACAAGTTAGGCAAGTCTATTGATTTGCTTGAGGGTAGAAAGGCTTTCTAGAGAGATCTGGACAGGTTGAATAAATGGGCCAAAGCCAATAGTATGAAGTTAACAGGCCAAGTGCCAGGTCCTGCACTTGGATAACACACCCCTGCAACGCTACAGGCCCGGAGAAGAGTAGCCGGAAAGCTACCTGGTGGAAAAGGACCTGGGGATGTTGATCGATAACTGGCTAAATATGAGCCAGAAGTCGCCAAGGAGGCCAAAGGCATCCTGGATTGTATCAGAAATAGTGTGGCCAGCAGGACTATGGAAGTGATTGTCTCTCTGTACTTTGCACTGGTGAGGCTGCATCTCAAATACCAGGTTCAGTCATGGACACTTCATTACAAGAACGACGTTGAAGTACTGGCGTGTGTCTAAAGAAGGGCAACAAAGCTGGTGAAGGGTCTAGAGAATAAGTATTATGAGGAGAAGCGAGGGAACTAGGGTTGTTTAGCCTGGAGAAAAAAAAGACTCAGGAGAGAACTTATCACTCTCTACAACTATCTGAAAGGAGGTTATATTGATATGGGGTCTGTCTCTCCTCCCATGCAGCACGTGATAGGACAAGAGGAAAGAGCCTCAAGTTGTGCCAGTTTAGATTAGATACTAGATAAAATTTCTTCACATAAAGGGTTGTAAAGCACTGGAACAGGCTGCCCAGGGAAGTGGTGGAGTAACCATTCCTGAAGATATTTAAAAGATGTGTAGATGTGGCACTTACGGACGTGGTTTAATGGTGACATGTCAGTGTTGGGTTTATAGTTGGACTTGATGATCTTCAGGGTGTCTTCTAACCAGAACGATTCTATGATTCTATAAATGACACTATTAGACATACTCCTCATGGCTTAGGCTCCCAGGGAGAAGTCAAATTTAGCAGGAGGTTTTTTTTAGTTGATGACAATTGTGTGTTCAACAATTGTCAACTTGTGGAGTTACTGATTGTACAATTCAAGCTGTCTAGAGTTGGATCGTCATTGGGTCCTTTAAAAGTACTAATTGTTGATCCACTAGAAGAACATCACTCTTCAGAATTTCTAATGATCAGATAGTGAAAAATCAATTGAATTTAACTATCATCAAACTTGCAATGGCTTTGTTGCATCAAGACTAATCATTGAAAATGAGGCACATAGATATTCATTGTACTAGAAAGTGTTAAGTGTTACTGTGAACGGGTTTTGATCGAAAGACAATAATGATTCACTTAAAGCCATATCTAGTTCAGTATTCTATCTCAAATGGTTCTAAGAAGGGAGCTCTATGGGTGCAAAACTGACTGAGAAGATAACCAGAGGAAATTGAGAGCAAGACTCTGTTCCTCCTGTGCTCAGGAAAAACAGATTTTGTGTGTAGGATGAAGAAGTATCTCATTTTTATCATTCCCTCTCAAAATGGAGACAGTCATGGGAATTCCTATCTACTGAGTAACAGCTCAAAAAAGTAATGAATAATGGAAATTACAGAACTCTCTCTAGGCTGTCTAAGAAATCAGTTCTGTAAAAATATGTGTTTCAGTCAGTGAAGAAAGTGAATTATTTAGCATATACTAGCAGGTGTGTTACTGCTTCATTCGTCTTTATGAAATGCAATTCTGCTGCGGGTGGGAGAATTACAAGATGTTATGGTTTAATCCCAGTCAGCACCTAAGCACCTTACAGTCACTCACTCACTGCCCCACAGTGAGATGGGGGAGAGAATCAGAAGTGTAAAAGCGAGGAAACTTGTGAGTGGAGATAAAGGCAGCTTATTAGGTAAAGCCACATATGCAAACAAAGCAAAACAAGGAATTCATTCAATACCATCTCCAGGAAAGCAAGGTTCTATCACATGTAACCATTATTTGGGAAGACAGATGCCATCACTTTGACTGTTCCCCTCTTTCTCGTTTTATATGCTGAACATAACATCATATGGTATGGGATATCCATTTGGGCAGTCAGAGTCAGCTGTCCCAGCTGTGTCCCCTTTAAGCCTCTTTTGCACCCCCAACCAACTTGCTGGTGAGGTGTTGTGAGAAGCAGAGAAGACCTTCACTCCATGCAAGCACTGCTCAGCAATAGAGAAAACATCCCTGAATTATCCAAACTGTTTTCAGCACAAATCCAAAACATAGCTCCATACTAGCTACTGTGAAGAAAATTAACTCTATCCCAGCAAAAATCAGCACACAAGGGTTAATTTTTATGCTACTTAAATCACATTAGCTTAATGACGATATTAGATCCTCTGAGTTCAGGTCTTCTATTTTCCTTCATCACCTTAACTATCAGCTGCCTTAACTGCTATTCTCAGATACCACTTACATAGTCACAGGGCATCTGAAAGCTACTTTTTCTGTATGTCAGTAGAAATGGAAGGTAAGGTCAGTTTCTGGACAGAATACTTAAAAATAAATCTACATTGGTAATATGCTCTGAATGTTGTCAGGTTGCATCTATGTTGGCAAAGTTACAATGTTCAGGTTCATTTTTCAGTCTGAGGAGAGCTGGCATAGTTTGGCTACATCCATGTTGCTAAGCTGTCTCCAAGACAAGATTTCTTATTCACAGACTCTAATGAGAATATTCCCTTGTCTATGCTACCTCCTGAGCTATTCCCAGGAATTATTTGGCAGAGGAATTACTTACTAAATCAGGTCAAGAACAATTTTAACGACTTTGTATTGTGGACGTTCAAGTTCCAGTGCTTGGACTCATGCATTGGCACCGATGAAAGTTTAAATAGATTTGGTCATGAAGAACTTCAATGAGATGTCTCTCTGACTTTTAACCAATAATTTGCTGTTCTAAGCCTGTATATTAACGTACAGAATAGATTTTATTTTCAAACGAAATGTAGTAGTATAGGGTCTGAAATGTGCCCATCATCAGCATGCTGGAAACCTTTCAAATTCAAACTCAAATAGGAACACTTTGTAAGCATGAGTTGACGGTACCTCTTTCAATCTTCTTTTATGTTCTATCTAAGCATCTATAGTCACCTAATACAGAAACCCTGTAAGTTGTGAATGTTTGCTGTCAGCCTAATATATAATCACTTTGTATTCATTTTCCTTTTCTTTTTTTTAACCTCTATTGCCCTTTTTATAAATAATTGTTCATAATATGTGTATATATATGTATATATATATAAAAGAGGCTTTATTTTCTTATTCACTCTAGATAATATAAGCCTGTCACTGGCATCCATGCAAGTATGCTCATTTTTCAGGCTCTGTAGGCTGTTGCTTTAGGGAAGATGAGGTGAGGGGGACTAAATCTTAATGTGCTAAATGTAGTATGTATACTCCTCTGGTGCCTAGAGCTATCTTTGCTATGTTGAAGATATGACTGTTAACAGAAGTTCAGTGTCTTTCTGGAGATGAACAATCGGAGGGGAAAGATTTTTTTCTTTAATGATTTAAACTCTAAAATTGAGGTATTTTTATTCTGTCGATGCTTCCTTTATTTTTTTTTTCCCTAAGGTATGCCCCAGCAACTTTGTAATCTAGAGTTTTTTAGTCAAGAAATAAGTACATGACTGAAATCAGTACCATCTCCTTCTGTGTCAGTGTATGATAACGTGAGATCTCTCATGGTTGATTATTTAACTGCCATCTTTGTAAGGGATAAATTAGAATCCTTCAATTAATTTGATAACAGTCCTTCATTTCCTGGAGGCAATTTAAATCCAAGAAATATGTGGGTTATAGTATAGATTATATTGCTCCTTCTTTACAGTTGAAACAATTACCAAACTAATTTTTTTCAAGTGACTTCCTAGAAACATCATGCTATCTCTTGTGCCACCTAAGAAAAACTTCTGGAAAGTTTGAATAATCTCCTGTGACATAATGGCTTAGCTTGATGGCCTAGTTTGCTGTGAAACAGAAATACAGTTAGTGTGCTTCAGGAGAAAGGCTGGGATGTTTATGACCTTGAGATTCTTGTGCTATCTCTGGGGCTGGAGATCCGCTAAGCTGGCAGCCAAACAGCTGAAGGAGTGAGTCTTGTGAAGATAAGATGGCCCTGTTTCAGCTAACACAAAGGTGCAAACAAATCTTGAAGGCGAGAGTGTCCGAATGGAGACCTTTGCATAATTAATGGCAAAATTAATATTAAAGTTTACACCTCTGAGTATGCTAACGAGCCTAAAGGAGTACATGCTAAACATATATGACTATGTTACTCAATTCTCCACCCAAATCATGCTAGCCATCACCTAAAGGCAGGGACAGACAGATTTAAGATACAGAAATCACAAAGGGAATACACCTCTTGATGGGGAGAAGACTGAAAAGTCCAGCAGAGACGGTCAATATACTAGCTCTGTAACTCAGGCTTGTGCCCATGACTGCATCGGATGCTACCTGGGAATTCTTTTTTTAAGCTCAATTATCCTTTTGCACTTAGTGCACTTAATCAACCGTAATTCTGAATCTATCTGTCACTTTAATAAACCAAGCCTCTCTGTTTAACTTTTACATTGTCTCAGCATAAATCCTTAACCTGGCTCTCAGGTAGCCAGCCGGTAGCTGGGTTCTGAGATAGACACAAGTATGTTGGTTACAGGCCCCTCAGCCAGGGCTCTGAGACAAGACTCTCAGACATACCTTTGACATTGCAAAACTGCTCAGAGGAACCCTTGGACTCTGGCAGGCAAACATCTCGCTCCCACCTTTAACACAACAGATCCAAAACCAAGTGGTTTTAAATCAAGACATTTAGAAGGCTTTCTGATTTTTTAAGAGGTATTTTACGGGCACTACTGGGAGTAGAGGCAATTCCTTCTGCTTAACTAGACCCGCTGGCACATTTCTGCTCTTCTAGTTTCTGGGTTTGAACACATCTTGAGACTGCGAGCAAGCGGAATAATTTACAATGGCCTTAAGCTATCTCTTGCTCTAAGAACATCACTAGACTGCTCTATAACAGAAATCCTTGAGTTATGGTAGTCTATGTGTCTAGTTGGACTCATGTATCCAAGGAAATATCCATGTGAAGCCATGCTACATGCATTTCTTCAAATATAAGTAACTCTGGTTTTCATCGAGAATTATATTGAACTTCCAGGGACCACTAACTGACAAAAGGTGTACACATTCAGACTATGCCTACTTTCAGAAGAGTGAATTGAAATACAATTTGGATGTGGGTGTCCTGATTTGAGGAGTAAAAGGGTTAAGTAGTATCAATGCAATTGTTAGAGAATTGTATCTATAATACTAATATATTAGTATAGACATAGCCTCACTTTCATGATACATACCACTTGTTTACTGAGATGGAAACTTCCATGAGCAGCTATGAGCTGTTGGCAATGGTAGTTGGCTGCCTGCCTTGAACACAGTGGGTTTCTGTACTGCCACTTATGAAGTGTTACATTTAAATATCACCCATGTGAGCATTTGACCTACACATAACTAAGTAACTCTCCCATGTTCCAAGGTGCCAAACTGAGCTTAGGAGAAGCCTTAGTAGGTGCTAATTAAAAGCAGCATTTGTTCCAGCCTTTCCAGTAGCCTCCCTTGTGTGTAACTCTCATAGGTATCCAGTACAGGGAACAGAGTCTTTGATTAGCAGCTGAAATAACAGGACACACAGTCATAGCTCTGTTGTGATTCACTGCTTCAAGGGAAGAATATAATTTTAGATGTAGAGAATATGTTCAGGCGTTTGGATGCTTCTTTTTTTAACAGGTCATGTTGCCACACTGGTCACAGTCCCGTAGTTCTGAGGAGCAAAAGTCTGGTGCGTAAGATACAAGATTTGACATCAGGAGACAAGAATTTGATTTCCAGCAGTGTGAATGATTTTATTTGGGTCATTAGAAAGGTCTGTACATCTCTGTTTTCCTGTTTGCCCTCCCACATTTTTCTTTCTTCTCTGTTCTCACAATAAGCTCTTCAAAGATGACCAATTTAAAAAAATCTGTTTGTGTTTTCTAGGCCACTGCGATTTTCTTTTAAATTCCACATTTTGGAGTAAGAACAAGGCAGCTTGTTCTAACTTTCATGGGCTTTTATTGATTTATAACCGCTATGATTTATTACCTGCACTGCCTGATTTCATTTAACTAAAAACTCAGTCCAAACATAATGCTTTGTCGCAGAAAACATCAAAGGCACTTCTCCTCTTCCTAGGAAAATCTATCCTAACTAAGTAAACAAAGTCTGTTCCAGCAGGAAATAAATATTGAACACTATAGTATGGGCTGTGGAACCTGCAGCTGGAATCCACGGGAGAGGTAACCTACATCTCTCTGTTTACCTTTTACATATAGGTCACAGTTCAGCCATGATCAACCCAAGGTTTGGGCACTCCTGGGTCACCTGGTAGTACCAGCTGCACTCAGATGAAAAATAAGAACATGAATTTTGTTCTGATGATTCAAAGAGTACAGCTAATGGGTTATTTAATAAAGTTTTATGCTAACTTTGAAGAACTGATGATTGCTGACCTAGCTTTAAAAACTCTTACAAAAATGATGAATGTATTTGTACTAGCAGTGTTCATACTGGTTAAGCATCAGGTAACTACAATCATTTTTATCTTGTCCAGTACTGAAAGCAGACTTGCCATCATCTCAAGAAGGCAGAAATGGGGATGGGCTACTTAGAGGAGTACCGGAGACATGGTCTAAGCTTGTAGGAGTGGAGCTGAGAAAGCCGGAGGTTAGTTGGAGTGAGGCCCATGAATGAAAATGAGAATTTCTAATTGTATAGTAATAGCAGAAGGAAAACTAAGAAAAATGCAGGCTTACTGCTCAATGTGCTCACCAAGTGGCAAAGGACATAGAAAAGGCAAAAATCTTCAATAACAGTTTTCTCTGTCTTTACTGGTAATGTCTGCTTTCAAGCCCCTTGAATCTAGTGGCAGAGCATGGGAGAATATACACTGGTTGTATCAGAGGAAGATACAGTTGAGGAACTCTTAAGCAAATTCAACTCTATGGGATGAATCCAGTGATGCAGAAAAATCTGGCTAATTTAATTGGCAGGCCTTTCTCTGACATCTTTAGAAAGTCATGACAGTCAGGGAAGATTTCCACTGACTGCAAAAATGAAATTGTCACATGCATCTTGGAGAAGGGCAAGAAGGAGGATTCAGGGACAGGCAAACGAGCCAGATATCTTCCTCTGATGTCACCTATTGACATGACTTGGCTCATGTCAGCACAGATAAACACTTTTCTTGGAAAATGGGTGGTGTCCTGAAACCTGTGTGCTGGAAATGGTTCCTGCCTGATTTTAACTTTCAAAGCACACTCAGGCATTGCTCAGGTTGACTGTAGAGATGTAGCCTGTACCTGTAGAGATGTAGCCAGTACCAGTAGACCTGTAGTTAAGAGGATCCAAAGACATGTACAAAGTAGTGTTGATGTAGCTAGCCTGTGCATATTAGCTCAGGACTACAGAACAGACCCTGGCACTGTTCAATTAAAATTACAGATGTAACCATTACTTCACATATCAGTTAAACACATGCATAGGCATGCTGGGGACAAGCACATCAACAAGCAGATGGGAAAAGGTTTGGTCATCTGAAGTCAACTTTCGCTCTAAACAGCAGAACTTTCCTGAAACTGGTCAAAGGCCATTTGGCAGAAGACATGAAGAAGATGAACAACTGAAAGGGTGTGTCCCGGTTTGAGACGAATTCAGAGGAGAAAATATCCCCTGATGGAAGGCAGGCCCCTCCCCCCACCAGGTTCGGGAAAGAAAATGTCCCCGGAGGAAAGTGAAGGGGGAAAACTATTTTATTTAACAAGGCAACAAAACAAAACAAAAAAAAACACAAGAAAAGGACAATAGTGCTAGACAAATAAATCGCTATCTGTGAGAGAAGGGAAAAAAAACCTGGAACAAAGTTCTCCGAAATGTGACTTCTCCCGGAGTTGGAAAGGCGTCCGTCCGGGGAAACCCCCCTGCAGACCAGTAAAAACTTCCCAGTGAAGTCCGATGTTCTGATGCTCCAAGTCCAGAAGGGGAAGAAAAGAAGANTTTTGATTATTTTGTTAATTTTTAATAACATACTAGTTTTGTTTACTTGTTTTATTATTGTTATTTAATAAATGTTTGTCTTACAGAAAAAATACATAAACAATTGTAAGTTTCCAAAACTAATATACATTCTGGTACAAAGTGAAACTTCCTTGGCACTCAGGTTCAGTATCATTGCTTAAATTGGAATCATTTCACCACTCTTTTATTAAAAAAAAAAACAACACAAACCCAAAAAAAACCACAAAAAAACCACCTATGAATGAATGTCTAGCAAAGTAATATTCACAGAGAAAAAAGAAAATCTAGATTCAAAACCTGGTGACTAGAAGAGTCTTAGAGTAATAAATCAGTAGGTAATAACATCAAATGCCACAGCTTAAAGAACAGCAAAGAAGCTGTGTTCCTTTGGGCATGGGGAATGACAATATTGGATGAAATGCACATTTTGCACTACAGACTGAAAGAAAAGTATTGAAAGTCACCAGATAATACGATACAGTATTATAGTGATACAGTACAACACAATCCAGGTTATTGTCAACACTATGCTGTAATGTTGTTTGCAATGGTATTAATAGCAAAAGGAGGCATTCGGCTGCTAGTAAAAGTGTATTCCCTCTTAACCGTATTCCTCCTCATAGAGTGGAAAAATATGATCTGACTAATCTGTCTCCAGTAAAGTGAGGAAATATTTTTTTGCAGTGAATTAAATAGCAGTTTCCTAGGAGACAGAGTGATGCACAGGAGACAGTATCAGTACTCTTCTCTGGAGCATTGTTTGCTATCCTGTGTGCTCTTAAGCTACAATATTAAGCTTTGCTAATGGATCTGGGAATAGGAAAACTATTTCTGTGTAAATGTCTTGAATTACTGAAGAGTAATTTAGGACAGTTTCCAGGTTACTTATGCTACCCTCTCAGCCTCTGTAGAAGGAGACTTGAGTAAGACCCAAGTACAGACTTTAAGAATGTCTATGTTACTAGGTGTCTATGTGGTATTCTTGTCTGCATACATCATACAGGTACAACTGGGGTAGGGGGGCTTAATGTGCATATCTGAGTTGGATTTTCTATGTTCTGAGGTGTACAGTTATGCAGCGTTTGCACTGATGCTTCAACAGAAGATGAAACCTATTTTGTTAATTATCCATGGGAAAAGGTACAATGTTGTACTCAGGAAGGAATATACTTGCCTTAAATTGTTTTCTTTTAAATTCTTTTACCTGTGACTGACAATGTAATTTGGAAAATGTTCAATTTGACTGTAATCATCCATCTTTCCTTTTATTTGAGGACAATTTGTACACTTACAATAAGCTGGATTTATAGAAAAAAGAATTTAAACTTATCTTAACATTGAGCTTATTATATTTATAGAACAAATGTCATAGTGTGTTAACCTATGAGCAACAAGATATCAGGGAGTGTAATTTTCTTTGGGAAACTTTAAAAACCTCACCTGATTTCATACACAGAAGAGATAAATCAAACCTTTTGTTATAATGAGCAGTGACAAGCCTGGATATTCTTGTTATCTGTCTGAATGATGAGACCTTCTAAAAGGTAACTAGATTTTTTATCTTAATGAATTCTACAGTCTATCCTTAGCATGATGGAAAAAAAAAAAGCTGTTGGATCTATTCTGTACTTCCCACTACTAATTTCATTCAGTGATTCCTTCTTGTGTCATGAGTTAGAACAGAAATACTTTGCTTTCCCCTTGCTGTTCATTTTTTGGCACACTGTTACTGATATCCTTTCTGATTTGTTTCCTGTGGTAACAGATACCCATTTTTCAACTTCTTTTCAAAGACATTCTCATTGTCATTATCATTCTTACTGCCCTTTTACAAAGATCTTCAAAACCTGCTGTGTGCATTTTGAATGATAGATTGACTAGCACTTCCAACAGTATTACTGATGAAATAACACCACTGATCTATTTAATGATAATACATATTGGTATAATTCTCCACGTTGTCCTTTCTCTCTGCACATACATATTAACCAGATACCTTCAATGAATTTTAACAACCATGTAACTAACAATTTGGGGTGCACTTATAAGCAGCTCTTTATTCAGTGTAGATTTTCCATCTCATGGTCCAGCTCCCTCTTATCTGGCAAGGAGAATGGAAAATGTAGAAGCAATTTATAAATCTTATAATAGAATATATGTCTTTACATGGGTTATAAACTAACTTTGTTCAGGTAGTTGAAGATGTGAGATTTACTGGAAAAAAAATAATTGCTAAGTAAATTTACTGAAATGAGACAAGAAAACAGGTGAAGGAAGGATCAGATTTTGTAAATTCTGACATTTTATTTCAATGTGGTGGCATTAGTATGTATTCTGGTCAGCGTGTCAATACCAGGATTTATGCCAGTTACATAAATTTAGTTGCTCAACTTCCTTTCCTTCACCTCCTTAATTTATAGCACCTTAATTTTACGTTTCTACAGACATTCATAGAAAGTAAGTTCTGTGAACTCAATTTGCAGATGAAGAGCTAGAAGCTGGGATTAAGAGATGACAGAGTTTTCTGTACATGTTTGCAAGCAACATACTATGACATGTATAAACATACAGAATCCTCATGAAGTTTGTTAAATATAATCTTACTTGCAGTAACAAAGCTAAAACCCCAGCTGTGCTTCAGAAGAAATGTCTTTAATACCTAGAATTATAAAATCCATAAGAAAAAGCCACTGAAGAAACAGTGGGGAACATCCAAGAAGGCTTAAGTATTTAGTTAAAAATGCATAATATTTTTTCAAATAATACTTTGCCAAACTCTGCAGATGCTTTACCATGAGATCTTCACATCTTTAGTTGAAGATCTTGGCTGATCTTGATCCAGCTGAACGTAAACTGAGACAAGGATGCCTTGTTTGCAAGCTATTCTATAAATGAAAAATTACATTTTTCAAAGTAAAACACTCAGTAAATGTAATGTTACCATTACTAACACTGAAGTGCTTTTGAACAACTCTTTGGATAGTTAATCTAAAATTTTGGTTGTTTGAAGCAAATATGACTTTCATATGCTTGTTTTATAAAACCATAGATGTAGCTACTGTATTTGCTACATGGCACTTCTTTGATTCACTAGCATTTATGGTTCTTCTTCTGGCTAAGTTTACCACCTTTTCAAAATATCTAGACAGAAGTAGTTCAATGCGCCAAGACTCTTGAAACAGCTATACCTCTAATGCGTTCTTCAGGGCTCTGTATGTGTCACTGCACTTTTATGCAGCAGGTAAAATCTGTAAACACTATGTTAACTGCACAGACTACAAGAAAGGTTGTCTGTCAGTGTATTAAATAATGCACAGAAGAACTGAATATCACAGATAGGTAATGTCTGTTTGATCCTTTATTAAACCTAAATAAAACGCTTACATGTCCTGAATGTGAGAATAATTGAAAAGACACTTAAACTCAACTAATCAGTTTATGGACAGTAATGTATTGTTCCATTTCTTAATAGAAGAAAGCTATCTAGAGATCATTTTGGTGAGACTGTGTATCTTTAAGCACCTTTGAAAATACTGGTTTGAGTTTTCTTTCGAAGTAGAAAAAAATAACAGTATCATGGAGCAAAAGTCTCTTTTATAGCCTAAGATCCTGAGAAGAGGTAAAAAAAAAAAAGGAAAAAAAAAGAAAGAAAAAAAACCCCAAGAGTCATGTCTGTATGGACACATATCCGAGCCCATTCAGGATCCTGCCAGCCCCAGTGGAGTGTTGCACAATAGGTAAGCAAGTTTGCATCGTCCTGGTCACAGGTCTGATCCTTCTTTAATTGCCTTTGCTAGGAGCAGACACTGTCTTTACATGACTTCTTCCTCCTCCTCTCTGTAGATAATAGGCTCATCCTGTAAAGTGCATACACATCTTTATTTTGAATCATAGATACAAAAAGATTTTAATAGTAGATAGAAACATAATTATTTGAGGCTCAGAAGTTGTCTAGTGGCAAAGGGAAGAGAAAACTCTGTCCTTAATCATAAGGATTGGTGTTCTCAGGCATGAGAACTGAATTCGTAAAATGCAAGGTGACTTGACTGAGATACAAAAATGTGGATTTAATTCACTGAAAGTCTCATCTGATACTCAGGCTAGGCTAATTTCTGCAGTACAAGGTTGATCTGTACCTAGGCTTTTTAACATTTTCTTTTCTTCTGGGCATTTTGAGGGTTTTTTTGTTGTTGCTTATGTGGGTTTTTTTTGGTAGTTGAATTATTGGTTTACAGTGTTTATGAGAGCAAATATCTGAGCCAACCACTGTCTAACAGGACATTGGATAATGAATAGTATTGACATTATTCTTTAATGCACAGCCAGGCAACATAAGACTTACTGAAATAAGTAATACTGAAGTAAGAGATGAACACAGAATGCAATATTCAATACTTTGGGAGCTGAAGAAGACCACTAAAGATTCTAACTTTAGTTATTCTGTAGCAGAGACAATTTCTGTTATTTATTTATTTCTGACCCAGCATCATCTTAGAGCCTGAACAATCAAGCTCTTCACTGATTCAGTGTTCTATTTCAGACTTCTTGCTAACAATCTCCTTAGTAAATACACATTTTATAGATTTACAGAAAACTGCAGAGTAATAACAAACCAGTGCAGTCTATGATGGCACAACAGCACAATTTCACCCTATTGACTGGTAGTTTAGAGTCTTGTCCAAGTGGGGTCACATTAAAATGTGTAAGAAATTAATCTTTCTTCTTCAGAAATTGTATGCCATTGTATCTTCAATTTCTGATGCAGAAAGCATGCTTTTCTGTCACAAGAAGCCTTAAAACAATTAGAGAAATTACTGCAAAGTTCTGCGTGTTGCAGTGCAAAGTAGTATATGGCCACTTAAAAGCTCTTGTTAACATTTCATTGAATGATTGAAAAAAACATTCATGCAGCAGTTCATTAAAAACAGGAGGAAAGTAAGATATCCCCTGTTATCTAACTGAAATATTTTATTAAGCTAGAAAAAAATATAAAATAGGTATGGAATAAACTATCTAGGCGGAAGCAAAGTTTTTTAATGCCACATGCAAATATAATTGCATAAACACAATATGAAATCACACCTCAAGAAACAAAATAGCAAAGAATGGACAAAGATATGGATCAAAAAATGGAAATCTCATGAGGTCGTACTATAGAACAGTAGCAACAGATGATATAATATCTCTGAGGAAAGATATATTGAGAAATGTTCTCAGTACCATATACAGGGCTAAAGAGAGTCAATATAAAACACGTCAGACATAGCTCATCTAGTATCAAGTAGTTCCTAAGCACAAATGACATAGGAATGAGCATACCAATGTTTGCCATTTAGAGAAGATAATCCTAAAGGTTTTCTAAGGCCAGGCAATACTTTCACAATATGTACTCAAGGAATTAAAATACTGAACTATTCATCTAATAGCTAAAAGATGTAACCTCCAGATGAAAACAATACAGAAGACATAAAAACTGTCAGATATGTAGTCAGACTTTTATAGGGCCTATAGAGGGTTTTGAAACACTGGACTGATACGACTTTTTTGTATACTTTGCAATTTTTTCTAGCAGAGGTAGTAGATGTGAATAGACGTAACAGAAAAGATCGTCACATGTTTTGAAGAGGAAAGGTACACAACACATCAATTCCATTTCCCTGAAATTATGAACTATACTTGCGTTTTCAAAGTGTTTTCTACTTTTGGAGTCTTTGAAGTACTCTTTATGAAACTAGATTATCATCTTGTAGGTCCTCGTGGTTAATAAAAGGTTCAAGGGGAAGAAAAATAGTAGAAATAAATAATTATTTATGAAAATGTGAAAAGCTGCTGATAGAAATCTATTACTAGATCCAAAGACCTATGCTCGGCTTGTGTTAGTCACCATATTCAAGAATGACTTAGGAAAGGGCATGAATATAAAAGGTAACAACATTTTTTAATGATGCAAAGTTGAGTAACTAAAATAATATGATTGTTGAAATGGAGATCCTTTCAAGAAGGACTTAACTGAGGAAAAGATCATCACAAGTGGTATGAAAGGATTGGAAAGGGAAATATTCTAACTTTTACAATATATGAGCAACAAACTAAATAAAATTATCTAGAAACAGTTTTAAAGATAGCAGAGGAGGAACACTGTAACAAAACATGAAAATTACTGCTTTTAGTTATAGTGGAAGCCAGAGGTTCAGATGAGTTCAGAAAACAATTAAGCAAAATTGCTGGGGAGAAATTGTAAAGAACTATTTATTAACCAGACATCAAGGTTTGCCTTAGGAAGCTGCTAACTTGAAGACTTCTCAAAGACGGGAAGTTGTAACAACGGAAAGTATCATAAAGGGTAGATCCAGAGGTCTAATGGCCGTGAACACTTTCAGTATAAATAATGTGATGTTTTTTAGAGCACTGATGTTGTGCTAAATTAATTTGAAAGGCCTTTATTTCCTTTTAAATAACCAAATTCTTTACTAAAAAGAAGCTTTGTGCCTCTTCCTGCTTATTACTCAAAATAGTTAATATGAAAGCACCCATCTTGTCTCAGATCACACCCAAAATCCTGTGCTGTTTCCAAATGGGTCAAGAGCAGATGCTAGGGAAATAATTTTAAGAAACTGTTCATATTTGGTATTATATTTCCTCTGCCTTCAGAGCTCAAGTGCAATCTTGCATTCAAACTGCTTCATTTACCAGCTTTGATGGACTTGCAATAAATTTGCCTTGGCTTTTACAACAATGAGTTTCGGTATTCACATGAAGCTAAGAAGAGCTTTTTGATTTTTACCTTTTCAAACTTGCTGAGTGAAATTATCATTGGGTGTGTCTCATCTTCTTAAAAAAAAATAAAAATGCGTAAACAGACATCCCTCTTTCAGCTTCTGCATGTAATCTAGAGACCTTTCCAGTAAAAATGTGTTATAATTTGTTCTATCAAGGTTGAATCTATGCCCTGATCATTAAATGTGTTCACTTTTAAATATGTGTACACTTGGTGGAGGAGTTAAAACTATGGAGGAACAAATTCATTTTCCTAATCAAAGCAATTTTTTTTTTTCAAACTCCTTTTAGCATTTGACTGTTTATAAACAAATGGCCCAAGAAAAGCATGGAGGAGTGTTTTTTTTATTGTTTGGGGTTTTTTTAATATTAATTGTATTGCCTTGAAAATACCTGTAACATACAGGAATGATGCTCGGCAGTCCTGTTGCAGGTTGCACCAGAAAATTTTCATCAAGACTCAGATTCTCATATTTATTTCAGTCATCTGAATTTGTGCAACTATACAGTGTATTATTTTAATTTGTATTACAGAAGCATAACTCTTGATATGAATGAAGTTACTTTTAATTTGTAGTAGTGTGAATGAGACTCAGATCAGACTTTTTCACTTCAAATATATTCTGCTTTGATAGATATTAATAGTGGAGACGGCATGATCTAACCAACTACTGATCTTTCCTATCTGATCGCTGCCAGAAACAGGACAAATTATCTTAGCTTTGCCTCATTCTAATAGTGTTAATGAGCTAATAAATCAATAGAGCATAGTTTTGTTCTTGCTATATAGGGGTAACAGTACCTTATCAAGCTCTTGGATTGTTTAAAACAGTATCCTCCTTTCTACACACAAAGAGAAAAATTCCTGAGTTGGCTAAATAAGGATAATCCCTGGATTAGCAGTGGTTCCAAAAATTCAGCATCAGGTTTGAATGATATCTATCATGTTAAAACTAAGCTTGCATCTTGAACTTACAGTTCATTAATGAATTAATGCTAAGACAAGAGGGGCCCTAAAGGAAATGTGGTGCTGCAAATGCATTGTGGGATGGAGCATCATTGTGTTAATTTTTAAGCTTAGTTAATTAATTCCTTCTTTTCACAAACAATACAGTATTCATTTGTTTTTGATGGGTCTTTACACCTAATGGTTATTACCCTTACTACCTCACTGAATTTTATGGCTATAGAGATTTCCAGATGTGGCTTTTTATATCAGTCTTTCTCTCCTCCTCCTAGCTTCTCTCTGCTTGCTCATCTACTCTCTTCCCTTCCTCACTATTTAGTTGATGATGGCCCATCTGCTTCTCAGGAAATTCTCAGCACTACTATCAAGGAAGCAGCACTTCCACCTTGAAATACCGTTATAGGAAGAAAGATACCAGAGGAACTTCACAGACAAAATGCAGAATATGACTGACCAGGATTACTCAAATAAATAAACAGTAAATCTGGTGGTTTTCTGTTAAATTATCATATGGCACACTCTTTAAGAGAGAGAAAGTGGAAAGAGAAAAGCTGTTGAACGAGAACAGTGAAAGGAAGATGGGAAGGAAGGACATATTCACAGTCTGTCTCTACTGCCAATAATGCAGCCATCTATTTCTCCTCAGCAGCCATGCTTACAAGGTTTGCTTCCTAAGTATGAAAGCATCTGTTAAAATGTTCAGCAAAGGCTGAATAGAAACATTCTGACTCAGCTGCCTCTTAACCCAAGTTTGCCAAAACTTTAAAACTCATTCTGCTTTGATAAAAGTCACCTACCTTGATATGCTTTTAGACTAGTATGGAACTAAACATCTGAATCAGACAGATTTTAAAATGAAAGGGCTAGTCCTTAAGATACGAAAAAAACCTGCCTATTTGTATGACTAATAAAAATGTAAGTCTGCATTAGAATTATTAATATGGAGGGGGAAAACTGCATTTGATAAAGCAATAAACTTGGATGCTAAAATAGGGTTGGTTTATTCTCTATGGGTGTCAGTTCCTGTGAGCTATCAGATGCAATAAAGCATAAAATTGTGTTTGGTTTATATTCACATGGTCTAATATACAATAAGTGGCTTTGAAAGCCACAAGGCATATCTTCTAGGGCTGATAATTTCATTTCAGTATTTTTGGATTAGTGATGAAAGTTATAGATTAGAAGATATATCAATGCATGTTAACCTTTCAGCTAATTAAAGTAATAGACAGTACTCTCCTGAGACAAGGAAGTTAATAGATATAACCTTGAATTTATGCTTCTTTTAAGTGCTGAGTAGCCTGTATATTCTTTGGTTGTAGAATTTTGTAAAATCACAGGAAATAGGTTTTGAACTGAAAAAAATAACTTTTAACAAAATAAGAATTACCTACTTTCAAGCATTTGCTGTTCACTTGCTTTTGAAAGGAATAGATTTAAACTGTTGTACTAGTCTTGGTGCAAATAATATCATTAAAAGGACTAAAATTCACTAAAGCACTAAAATTCATCAGTTTAATCTACTATACTAACACACTTTCATAAATTAGAAAGTCGGAGGGGACTACTGTAATTGTATAGTCTGATCTCTTGCATACTACAGGTCATGTGACTTTTCTGAATTAATTCACATTTCAGCTCGTACTTATCTTGTAGAAAGACATTTGAACTTGATTTTGAATTGCACATTTGGAAATGTGCACGATTAAATGCACGATTTGGAAAGTATTTCCTCAGTAGCAGAGTAGTCAAATTTCACTCATACTTCTTATATACCTTAACTTGCGCTCACAGGTGTACTTATTTATACCACCAAGAACCACATGAAGCTTTCTTGCTCTGAATTTGTGATGCGAGTGTGTATTTAGTAGATTACCCCAGACCTTTGGATCACCTGTCAGCTTCTTCAAGGTCACTGAAAGATGAGTGTAACAGAACCAAGAATTGACAACAGCAACGCACAGGCTCAGTGGTGATTCCTTGTCTACCATTTCATTCTGAGATGGTAGTTAGCCCATTTTTAATCTTTATAATGTGTGCTATATTGATTTTTTACTATCCTGCCTTCCTAATCAATGTGCTGTATCAATCAAAACAAATGTCTTACAGTACTCTAGGAATATCAAATTTATGCAGTTAATCAGTCTACATGATCAATTACTTATGTCTTTATCAATCACACTTGTAAACTTGTTGAAAAAATAATGAGCCTTAAGATGCATTTTTCATAAAAACATGTTACTTCTTAATGCTTATACCTCTTTAATTCAGTTCTTTACTATTGGAGAGGGAAAAATAAGAAGTACTCTGTCAAAAAAAGGCATTATCTGTTTCAGACTTAATGACAACTTGGAAGCAAATATTGGAATTATGGACCAGCATTTTAACATATGACCCAAGATGGAGCATGAGTGTTGTTGTCTGCTACTGACCACCTACTGGTGATCACTTGCTGCTGGTCATGCTCTAAGTCTTTTCATAACTAGCAAAGATCATGACAAGCTCCTTAAATATTTCTCTTCTTGTGTACCAAGTAGACTTGCATTCCCACATTCTCAGGAGAGTTTAAATAACTTCTTAAAACTCATACTTCAACTAATATATTCTTAGATGTTTTAATTAGCTGCAGAGTGCTTGCAAAGTCTACCTTTCTCATTTATCTAAGATAGGTTCTGACCTTACCTGCATTTCTGAGTATATTTCACTCCTTAATATACTTAGCCTGAAAAGTCCAGTCAACTTCTCTGTGGAAAAGAAAAGGGATTTTCAGTTTGTTTCACAGGAAACTAAAGAAAAGAGATCATGTTTATAGAAATAGGTGCAGGTATACCAGGTGCAGGTACGCCGTATTAGACTTTGAAGGCAGTAGAGAAGGCTGCACGCTGATAAAGAACAGTTCAGGAATCTACAGTCTGGAGCTAAGCACTCAGTATTAATGAGTACCTACCTCTCTATTACGCTTATATGATGGAGGTAGAATCCCAGTACTACAGAGGTTCAGATTCTGCAATGAAATGTTTGTCTGAACAAGGTAAGCCATTTCACTATAGAAGTGGTGCTTATATCAGACTTACATTATTCAGCTAAGAAGTGAACAGATTACCTCAATAAGTGGAGGAGTTTTTAAGGCGGGGAGGAACAAGTCCAGCTCTACTTCTTCTCTTTTGGGAACTGTATGCTTGGCAAAGAAAGAAAATAATTCAAGAAGCGATGATCAGAAGCCAGAAATCCTATCACTAGAGCTTGTGGACTCTCTGGAATTGCTTTCTGCCAGCTCAGCTCAATTCGGGACACCTAAGGGGCAGTTGCTATCTTGAGATCCCAAGCTGGATGTTTGGAACAACCTCAGCACAGGGAGCCTGAATGCTAAACTCAAGCCTACAGTGAGCTCTCAGCAGTCTTCAGATCCAACGAAACCCTGTTCTTATCTGATCAGTGCTCTTAAGGATTTTCCCATCGGGGTTAATTCCTCTGGTTTAACCCCATACATAGCCTGGCTTTGAAAGGAGTACAGATAGTTTCATTAACCACTCGTTTTTAATGGTTCCTTTCATCCTGTGCTGCCTTCCACTGCCTTTAATCTACAAGTATCTTGAATATATATGGTATTTAATTCAGAAAGGTCTAAAGAGAAGTGCCTGCGCGAGAAAGCATGGGAAACCGAGGGGAAGCAGAGTCGGAAGAGGGGTGGGTGAACAGGGAGCAGGGGCGGGGTGGGGAGATGTGGTGATGGGG
>VWZK01013488.1:0-12304 GCA_013396935.1 Baryphthengus martii | reverse complement strand
TCCGAAACGGACGTGACTCTCTCGCGGGGGGGCAGGTGCAGTCTGGCACCCGAGGCGTGCAACCCACCCTGACGAGCCTTTTCCCTTGTCCGTTCGGGTAGAAGGCTGATCAGGGTGGATTGAGGACCGACGCGGATCCCCAGCCTGTTCCCGCATTGGCTCCCGTAAGTTCCCGCGTCATTTTTCTCCCCACACCCCTCTTTTCTCACTGGCAACCACAAGCCTCGATGGAAGGGCGGGAGAAAGCTCGGATGCTCTGAGAGGGTCTGAGTTGTTTATTGGGCTTTTTTTTCCCCAAGGCCCCGGACCAGCCACCAGGGATGTCCGGCATTCAACCCGAGGATGGTTCCTCTCCGTGCAGGAATTGGACGACCGAGTCGGAGCTAAACGAAACGCAGGAGGCTCTTTTAACCCCTTCCTCCGACTACGACGATGAGGAGTTCCTGCGATACCTCTGGAAGGAATATTTGCATCCCAAGGAGTACGAATGGGCACTGATCGCCGGCTACATCGTCGTCTTCATCGTGGCGCTCGTCGGGAACGTCCTGGGTGAGTCGCGTTCCCCCAAACTTCCTATTCTCCTTTGTCGAAGTGCGGTTTGCACGGTGGCTGGAAAAAGGAATTGCGTTTCGCTTCCCCGCTAGAAAAGCGGGTGTTCCCAGCCCCGGCGGAAAGTTAAGGCTGCGCGGAAGAGGCTTTTGCTGCGGGACGCCGTGAAAACCGCTTCCCTCTGCGCGTACGAGGAGCCGCAGCGGTAGCCGCTCGCTGATGGGGCTGGGCAGCCGGAGAGGCGTCGGCGGAGTCCACCGGAGGAAGCCTGAGAGGGAGAGCCGGGGGCTGCCGGCCGGCTTCTGTCCCTGTCCGTCGGTCCGAGGTGCTGAACCCCTCCCTCTCTGCCCGCCCGGGCCGGCGGCTCCGCCTCTCAGCCCTCCCGGGAGATTGCTACTGCTCCCTCTCATAGCCCCGGCCCGCGCGGCAGAGACCGGCGCCCCGCTGGGAATAACANAGGGGGGCACAGGTGGGCTGTGGCGGCGGGAAGAAGGAGCGTTTACGGGAACGGGCGGGGGCGGTGGGGGGAACCGGGGAGCGGGGTCTGGCCGTCGGGAGTCCGCCCGCCCCTCCCTCTCTTTCCCCTCCCGAGCGGAGCTGCTTTTCCGCTCCCGCTCCGCCGAGCCGGCTTCCGCAGCCAATGGTGCGGGACTGCGGGCGGGACTGTCACCCGGGCTGTCGGGAAAGGCGCTTGTGCCGGCACAGCCCGGCCGCAGGCTGCGGGGGAGGGAAGGGAGGTGGTCATGTACACGTGCGTACAGGCACCCACCCGCGGCTGCCGTGTCCTCAGCGACCCCCCCTCCTTCCCGCAGCCGTGCCCTTGTCGCTTGCCCATATCCGAGCGAGCGCAGAAGACGTTGCTCTGCATGGGTTGTGAGTTTGTGAATGAGCACGGATCTGGTGTGACCGCCGGGGAGCCGGTTCCGCCGTGAGAACCCGCTTAGCTGTAGTAACGGCCATTTGCATTTTTATTTACAACGGTGGCATTTTCATGAACGGAGTGCGCACTGGTGCGCCCAGCCCTCCCATACGGGGCTTCCATTCATGTTTTTCAGAAGGATTTATGCAAGCTCTCTAGGCTTCCCGAGGCAAGGTGTAAATAAGACTGCAGCCAAAGGCAAAATTTTGCAAGGCTTTTTTTTTTTTTTCTCCACATTAGAGCTTATTCAGAAGCCTGAGCGTGTTCGGTCCATTGCTTGGCAGTCAACTTGACTGGCAGTGTAAAGATAATAACCCTCGCAAAGAGGCTGCATTTTAAGGCAAAAATTGTTCATTTTTGTTCATTGTTCTGATCTTGAGCAAAGATGGTTTTAAGAGAACTACTTGTGTTTACCTATTTGCCTTCACTCGTTCTGCAAACAGGCTATACTCTCACCCTTAATGGTTCAAGGTCAAATCTTCATCTGTAGGAACTCGCACCCAGGTTACACTTTTTCCCTCCTGAACCCACAAGAAACAAAGCTTTCCTCTCATTGCACTTGCAAATAGAAACAATATCGGTGCAGACATGAAACTGTTCCTCCCTGGCATTTGTGTACGTTATCTTTTTGCTTGGGACGGAAGTTGACACTTGGCTGGTACTTTCACCGGACTGCTGCTGCCGGAGCCGTTTGGTCTTTAAGCTGCCTTTGTGCATTACATGGACCTCACCTGCCCAAACTGGTGCTTCTATTTACGGGCAAGTTGTTTGTGGGATCTGCAGATGCAGGTCCTTGTTAGCTGAACACCATCTCATGTTTATGCAAGAAAGCTCATAGTGTGCTGATTGCAGGCTCACGTGGTTTTGACGAGAGAAATTGATGTGGTCTAGTGCTTTTTCCAAAGGCATTTTCATGAAACATTATTTGACTACCACTGAAAGTCACATACAGAACAGTGCACACGTTAAAATCTCAAAGAACTCTAATTTCTCCTGCTTGAAAAATCCATATTCAAGGTTAATCTGTGATTTAGTCATGGACCTTCTCAAAGCAAAGCAGAAGTGATTCTAAAGACAGGTTTAGTGGCTGATAGTGCTTTATGATATCATTCATAATGACGCAGTGTATTCCTCAGTTTGTGTTTGTCCTCAGACTGGTGCTGCTGGACTAGTGTCGCACGTGAATTCACTGTTTTGATTCCCTTTTGTCCATGTCCTCTTCAAATAACACTTAAGTAAACCAGGAAACTCCTTCCTATGTGGTACTGAAAAATTATATTTCTGCCTCTTATTTTGATTTGTGCATTCACATAGGATTAAGAGATTCATTGTGTTCCAGCAATAACATCTGTGCAAGTGGAAGGCACAGCACATTCCTGATATTAGTGATAAACTAGATTGAAGCATTCTGATGGTTAATTAAGAATAAAGAGTAGAATCAGAAGCTTGAACTTTGATTGATATCTCCTGGGCTCTTGAGTGAGCTGTGCTTCAGGAATTCTACTTATAGTACCATATAACAAGGTCTGCATAACTATTTAGCTTTCAATTTAATTAGGAGAGTTGACATACACTGACTGAGCTGCTGCACAAACCAGCTAAAACGAAAACCATTAGCGAGTCTCTGCATTTGAATGCAAGTTTCATTACTGCCTTCGAGTGCTTCATGTCAGTGATTCTCGTGTGTGCCCACACTGGCTACTCACCAGAGATTTTAGTGCAAGCCACTGAGAAAAAACAAACATTCAGAGAATCTGAATTCTGGATGGTAAAATCAGCATGCTTTGTCCTATTTTCTTCTTGACTAGGTCACTATTTATCACTAGAAACATAATAGATGTTGAAGGTAAGGACTTTCTGTTTTTCAAACAAGTCCAGAAGACATCTTTACCACTGCACAGCAATGAAACTCTTGCAACTTTTTTGCACATCTAGTGCTAAACAGAAATTCTTAATGGAGAATATATGTTGACTGTGGAGCAAATACATTTCTTCTTTATTTGAAAGCATTGCATTAAAAATATTTCTTAAAACAAAATAACTAGATCATTAAAGAAGGAAAGATATTTTTTCTGAGATGTACGGAGGTCTCTGGTCACTAACATTATCATTCCACATTAACCAGTTGCAGCAATCAATAACTAGAATAAGACCATAAGAAATTGCTAAGTAATGTACAAGTCCATACATTTAACTTCATTTGTATAGGTAAAGAATGGGAGCGGTCTTCATTTGAGTTATTCAATCACAATGGGTCAGAACTTTTCTAATTAAATGATTTCCCTCGGGGAACATGCATTTATCAAAATGAAAATGTACTACAGAGATCACTTGGTTTGATCAAAGACTGAAGGCAGAGCGAGAAGCCTTCTGGTGTCCCACCAGCTGGGCTGCTGGACCCCTTGGCAGTCCTCCCCAGAGCTGGCAGAGCTGAGATCTTAAGCACACGCAACCTGCCAGCAGCCAGCTTGAAAGTCCTCAGCACTGCTGGCTTCCAAGGATAAGAGACCATGGAGGACATGCAGTGAGAGATATCAAAAACTTTCTTTACTCACGCAATTTGATGACACTTGTTTTTGTTTCTAACTCAGAATGAAACAAATTTTAATTGACCTAGAACTACTCTTCTCTGGATAGCTGTATTATTCATTATCTGTTTTACAGCAACTGCTAGTTGTGCTGGTATCAGTACAGAACTCAGCTGTGGTCCTTTCCTTAAAGACTTCACAGTCTGACTCATAGAGCTCAACAGCATTCATGTGATTTGTACTTATTGTAGTTTGAGTTTTTTAGGTGTGGAGAAGAAAAGATTTGTGTATAGTTATAACACTAGAGTCCTAGTCAACGCCTGTCAATAGGCAACTGTCGCAAATGCTGTTACCTTTTTAAAGGTATTTGGTAAATACTGAGGTCTAGGCATCCATGTATGTGTTGGTAGAATTGGATGTCATATATTCTCTTAAATGGTGCCGTGATCTTCATGAATTCTATTTGATTGCCATAGATGAGGCATATTTGATTTAATCACATTTTAAATTATTACATTTAATTTTGTCCAGATTACCTGGGGAATCTGGCTCTGAAAGGGTTTTACTTTTGTAATATCAGCAGGAGTCACCTTTATCTGTTGAATGAGTAATAACTAGAGTGTCTTTATCATTTTTAAAAAGATACTGCATAGGAAATGATCCAATATTTATACATTTCATCTAGCTAAGACACAGAACGTATGAGCTCAATTTATGTAGGAGTTCAAGTATCAACAAATGCATTGATGTTTGCATAATATGGGGATTACTGGCACGTAAAAGTCCTATACATCCTTGTGAGATACTCAGAAATAGAAAAGCACTAATAGATTAAGCTGATTTGAAATGATGCTCTTTGTATTCTTTATTCTTAATCCAGATGTGTAACTAGTTCCACTCTGTATCCTTCCTGACCAGAGGCCAGAGGGGGGGGCAAGTCTACTTTCCTTTACTGTTCATTATGTCAGAAAGCAATCCTGCCTAGTGTGCACAGTGCACTCCAATCGAACCCAACTCTGAGAAAGGGCAATGACTAAGAATGAAAGTCAGCTGCAAGAGATGTTTGTTGTCTTAAACATTAATACACATTCTGTTGATTTTGAGCTCTTCTAAAAGAAAGGACAGTTGCATCTGCCTGGAGGGTGCCCTTCGAGGTGGATAAAATAGAATGTCCTTGGACAGTATTTTTTCTCAGTTAAATAACAAGCAACTTGGCTACTTGTATTCTAACATCAATCCAAAGGACGATAGTTCTTCTGTAAACTCATTCAGCGATAAAGGAGGAGGACTGAAATCTGAACCAGTGGAGAAGTGGTTGGTCTCAGGGGTCAGAACCCATTCAAGGGTATTGAAAGAGAACCAAAACCATATATTCCTTTCTGTATGGGGTGTCATATTCTGCTTAATTCAAAATTACTTTTGATAGTGTTGTTGTTCCTACTTCTGAGACTACATGTACATTTTGGAAACTAAAATTGTAGAATTCCTCTGCCATCCAGTTTTCTTCCTCCTGTCTATAGCACTGCTGATAAAATATCTCTTAGTTGATGTATCATAAAGTTTGCCTTAAAGACTGACTGTTCAGCAGCTCCTGCAGAAGAACTATCACTTTTTAGTCAGAACTCCTCTGCAACATCAGAATGTTCTGGGGTGGGGATCAGTGGCAAGGGAAAGCACACGAGCATGTTTTTGACAGATTACCTAGGAAGCAAAAAGGAAACTTTACTGTTGCTGATTTTGTTTTGTTTTGTTTTGTTTTTTTTTATATTTACTTTCAAGATGTATTCCTGATGAAGCTGTGGAACTTTTAAAGAACTTACTCCATTTAATTTTATACATTCTCAAAGCTTTTGCAGTGATAGTTCTGAAGACCAACTCTGCTATTTAGACCCAAAACAGGTGCAGCCTTGGTGGTGGCAGGATATGCTGCCTAGTATTTTTATATTATGAGTGGAAAAGGAGAGTAATTCAGCAGAGCTATTCAGCTACTGCAGAATTCCAAGACCTATAAAACCAGTAAAGCCCTGTCTACCAGGAGCTGAAGGGAGACTTAACGCATCTTTCCCGTAGATCAATGAAGTGTTCTTCAAACATAAGTATCTTTGGGATAGTACAAATAAAATGAAACCTCCTGTTACTTCCTACTTTAACTGACCATCTTTCAAAAAAAAATGAATGGTTTTGAATACTTCTTCGTTTTTAAAGCATTATTTATTTTCTATGTTACATGTCAAGTGAAACCTTTTTGGTTTTTTTGAATATTAGCAGCTAGAGCTGGTTTTGTTATTGTATATCTCACGAGTGGAACTTGTCAGAAAAGAGCTAGATGGATTGTTCACCAGGGGAAGGAGAGACAGAAGCTGAGGGCAGCATACTCACCAACATAGTCCTACAGTGCCTGAGAGCATGGGAGGTCTGGTAATGTTTACCAGGGTTCAGTGATCCTCCAGCAATTGCCAGACAAATCCATAATGATGAAGTAGGTCTGAGGTTAAGCCAGAAAGTCAAGTCAGTGAATGAGGATTACAGTCAAAATCAGCGAGGCACATGCCTACTAGCATCATGTTCTTTACCCAAGCCAGGTGTGAGAGCCTGAGCTTAAATGCAGCTCCCAGGCAAAGATGTGACCCCCAAAAGAGGTGTCTTACATCCTTCTCTGAAAGCTCTGTTCCCAGCAGCCTAATTCCAGCTTACATGCTGTCCTGTACCAGAGCTGGCCTCCAGTACTGGCTGCAAACCCCTGGGCTGGGAGCAGAGGCTGCAGAGCCAGGGAGTGCACTCAGCCCTGACAGAATTGTGCTCTGTCTCCTGGTTCTTAATGCAGTAAGACTGCAAGGAATATAACTCAGCTTGGGGAATATTTTATTGACAATATGGATTCATAATACAGATTCAGAAGTCATATACTATACAAGGTATTTGCTGTAGCGTTTCATTAGTATAGTGAATTGTGTTTTCTTTGTATAGTCTGAAGAAAAGACAGAAACAGACACGGACACATAAAGGTTGTTCCTAGTGCAGATCCTTTTCACACTGACAGGTATTTTGAAGCATATGATTTCAAAGTTGCACAGCATTTCAGCTGTGGATCGAACCTTGATTTTAATGAGACATGCAGGTTTAAACTGAATCATAGTGAAGTGTGAAATCTTTTTATTTTGGTATTATGTGCAGTATGACAGCTGTATTTGTGGTCCTTCCATCTCTAACATGAAGTACGTGTAAGGATTTTGTAGGCTTTTTATTGTTACTATGGATAGAAAAATAAGTATATCAAATATGATTATGAAATAACTGGTCATTTAGTATAGCCAGCTCTGCAGAGATGACCAAGGTTGTCAGTTAATCCTTGTAATGATTTGTGTGTGTGTGTGTTGGGGCAGTTTAAAACCAATCTGTTTGTATTAATCAATACAGTTAGCTAAGGAAAACCGTGTGATGGCACCTTTCACTTCCTCCAGAGCTGACCAAACCTGGCATTTGGGGCAGTTTGTTTTTACAGCATAGCAAATCTTCTGGTAACAACTCCTATTTCCATTAGATTGTTAATTGCCTAAGATTATGTAATGTGACTGGGTTAGAAAATTAATCCTGTACTAATTAGATGGTGGTGCTATTACTGCAAATTGTTGTCTGTAAAGTTAGGCTTCCAGCATGCAGAATTTAGTTCTTATATTCTTCTCTAGCACCATAATAATAAGGCAGTGCAAAAAATATGCAAGTGGGTTGGAGAACATGAGCAACCCCCAACTCGTAAGTCCCTTTAAAAGCCTGAGGACAATAGAGCACTTGATAGTTAGAAAACACCTCAGAAATATATTGCTGCAAGCAAGCTATCAGCTGCATATCTGTTTTATCTATGTAGACTCTCATTGTCTTTTGTGGGTGACAGTTCCTCATTAGTGCTTTTCAGTGAAGCTGATGTTCAACAAAATACTTTAAGCCATGTTATGCAGCTATATTTCTTACAGTTTCTGTATTTTTCCTAGAATTTTACTAGGAAAAAAAAAAAAGTGATAGAACCTACACATATATACTTGTTCATGAGTGATACATAGGGAGCTTGACCAACTAATCCTTTAATCATGCTTCCATGATTTTATTCAAATTTGTTGATACATCTAGTGTGTCCTGTTGATGAGGAGCTATCACCTCACTGACAGGTTACTTCTTTCCTTTTCGTGTGCAGTTCAGAACACTGTCCTTTTCAGCTGCCACATCACATATTCAAGGACAGTTCTTACCCGCTGGGCACTATCACCAGCTGTAGGATTTTTTTTCAATATTTCCTTTATAATATATACTGTGTAAAAAAAAGTATATATTCTTTGTGTCATTCTTTCTCCTACATTTTCAACATGACCCTGTGTTGTGGTTTAACTCCAGCCAACAAATAAGCACGGTGGAGCCTCTTGCTTACCTTCCTCAGTGGAATAGGGGAGAGAACGGGAAGAGTAAAAGTGAGAATACTTGGTGGTTGAAATAAAGACAGTTTAGTAGGTATAGGTAAAGCAAAAGCCACATGTGCAATCAAAGCAAAGCAAAACAAGGAATTCATTGATTTTTTTCCCATCAGCAGGCAGATGTTCAGACATCTGCAGGATAGCAGGGCTCCATCATGCATAATGGTTACTTGGGAAGACAAACACTGTAACTCCAAATGTTCCCACCTTTCCCCTCCCCCCTCCCCTTCCTCCTTCTTCCCCCAGTTTTATGGATTGAGCATGACATATACGGTGCAGGATATCCCTTTGGTCAGTTGGAATCAGCTGTCCCACCTGTGTCCCACCCAACTTCTTGTGTACTTTCAGCAAACTTACTGGTAGGGTTTTGTGAGATGCAGAAAAGGCCTTGAGCCTTGAGCATTGCTCAGCAATAATAAAAACACTTCTGTATCATCAACATTGTTTTCAGCACAAATGCAAAACGTAACCCCATACTAGCTACCCTGTAGCAAAGTAACTCTATCCCAGGCAAAACCAACACAATCTGGTCTTATGTTGGACTCCCTTTTCCCAATAAGATTCTGTATTTAAAAAAAAATAAAGTAATGTGTGAGTTTAGCACTTAATAGTGGGTAAGAGATAGACAGCCTAGCAAGTAGATATCTTCCCATTCACAGAAGAGATCACTTTGTTTTGCATCTTTTGTTCTCACTGCTGGTTTCAAACCCCCTTAATTAAGTATACTTGGCAATTTGGTTGAAGTGCTTCACACCCCATAATCAAGATCATCAATAAAGTTATTAAAAAACTCATGGAAAATCTTCCTAAAATAAAATAAGTTTAGTCTTAGGCACCTAATTTTTAGACTTTTAAGTTAAAACAGAAGAATCCTCAATCAGGAATCGTTCATAATGAAAGTAATTTAAATGACAACATTTTTCCTTCCAACAATATGCATTGATTCCATGTTTCCACAGGGGCTCTAGCTCTCCAGAATCCCATTTGGTAGCCTTGCTACTCAACCTTCCATTCAACATGATTGTGGTGTTCAGCACTCCACCACCCAGTAGATTCACAGTAGGTAATGGCATCGCCAGAAAAGCCCAGAGGGGAGAATGCCAAGTGGAGAGCCAACTCCTTGTCAGCTGGAAACAACATTATTTTATTTTATTTTTTTGTTTGTTTTGTTTTCCTTTTTTTTTTTAATTTTTTTTTTATTGAGGGTGATGATGGTGGTAGAAAGTAGAGAATAAATAATTTGTAACTCAAATCTGTTTAACACATATTTTTTTAGATCACTGCTTGATTGTAAAATACTATGAAGGAGTAAAGCTCTTTAGCAGCTCTCTGCCTCATGCATTTGGAGATGTTGATGACCAATGCTTCTAGTCACAGTACTGCATCCAAATGACTGCTGGATGGCCATATTATGATATTTTATTCAAACAATTCAAATTACCAAAGCAAAATAAAATCATTGAAGTTTAGTACAACGGGAAAGAAAGTGGTTGATTCTTTGTATACATGCATCTAGGATTTATTAGTCACCAAAAATGAGATAAAAGGTAGTGTCATTCATTTAATTAAGGAAATTGCAAGTATTGATGGTTATGGAAGTGATATTTCTATTGTGGCTGTGAAGTCACACTGGAAAATGACCCATTGAATAAGAGGCTGACAAGACTTCTGGAGTATTAGAAAAATGATTTTGGATTGACATGTAAAAAACAAACTGACAGCTAAACCATCAGTCCACCAGCAGAAGGACTGCTGCACAACATTTGATATACTCAAGACAGAATAAATCTTTCAAGTGGCAAGCAGCTGCCTTTTTATACCAGCTGGAGTCTTTGTATTGTTTTCATATTCAGCTTGAGATGCAATGAGCTGTGCTAATTGAATAGATGGCATTACAGACACTAATTAAAATGCCCTATGAGTCTAAACCAACAGGGATCAATTTGTACAGCAAAAATACCAATCTCATAGTATCATCGTATTTGAGAGAGGTTTTTTACTTCAGGATTATAACAAGGTATATGAAACTTTCTTGATGGACTTCTAGTACCATCTGTCTTAAACATTTAACCGTTTGGGGTTTTTTTGAATATGTAATGTTTAGTCCTTCCAGGAACTTGTCTGTGAGACTTTTTTGTAGTGCATGCTGGAAGGATGGGTTCTGAAACAAGCTTAGTCATTTGCAGACCTGTCCTTGCTTGAGGAAAGCCTCCACACGTTTTTCCGCACTGTCAGCCTGGCAACTAAAGCTAGTCGCCGAGCCTTCACTGACACTATGTGGCAGAGGTAGGAATAGCAATCGTTTTGCTTCAAGTTCTTGATTCTGGTGGAAGACAACTAAACCAGTGGTGAGATGAAGGATTTCTGAGAGTCGGATTACTGAATAACCATTAGAAAAATAGCTTCTTTTTGTGAAAGCTGGCCTGCATGTTTACATTTGTAGCAAAGCTAGTAGCTTTAACTTTGAGATTTTTTATAAAATAAAATCTAAAATATAGAAAATCATAAAATACAGTGGGCAGGTAATTAGATTCAAGTAGAGTTCTAGCAGTTAGGAAAATCATACACATCTGGACTTATGTTTTTGTGTTTGTTTTTTTTTTTTAAATTTCAATCCTCTCTTCTTCAATGCCTGTGCTAATACCATTTCTCCCACTTTCTTCTTCACTCCTATTTATAGCTGGGAACATCAAAGGTTGCATAGAAGATTTTCATATTATGTTAAATTGGGGTTTTATTCAGAACTTTTTTTTACTGTTTTATAGATTTTCAGGGGAGGTCTGAAAAGCTCAGTTTGGACCTCTACATGATACTTAACCACTTATAATATACGCAGCGGCATAGTCAAACTATTTTGCAAACCTATAAGATGACAGTTGTTGAACACAGGCTAGAGAATCTTTCTTGAGGATCTGTTACATCAATACTGTATCAATGAAGCTGTTGTCCAAGATTGCTGACTGCATTACCATGTACTGCAGCAGACACGAAAGACATTGAGTCTGGAAGGAATATACTGAACTACATTTCTGTCATTAAACCAATTTGTCTTAGTCAAATAACTTGTAACATATCCTCACAGCTCAGTTTAGCCTTGCACTGGCAGATAACATTACCCATGCTTGTGCAGGTAGAAAACAATACTGCAACCAGCAGAGGGCAACAAGAGGGAAGAAAAGCTGGCTTGTTTTTAAAATACTTTCTCTTCAGAGGGTTATTTACATAAACTGATTTTTTTGTATACATTCATGGAATAAGTTTCTGGGATATTTAGTGATTACGGTAATATATAAACATGCTAATTAAGATGCTCTTGTGCTGTGTGCCACATAAAGAACGGAAAAAGATCTGTGCTGCAAAGAACAGATGAGATCAAAAAGGGAAACACAAAAACATAGAGAAATCTGAAGGTAACAAATTATCTTGCATTTTTATACTTGTAAATTATTGTTTTTCCACGTTTAACGTGCTCCTTGCCCCCATTGATTAGAATTCAAAGGAATTCAGAGCTACTTTCACTACATTTGCCTTCCTGCATAGTGCTACTCTCAGAGTAGCAAGGGATGTACGTAGTCTCTTATACATCTCTGAGGAATAACAGGTACCAGAGTTCGTTTAAATTCCATTTGTGTTAAGCCAGTGTGATCTGGAAGGCTTAGTACGGAGCTAGCAATTAGGAGTCCAAGTTTCCTATTTTGTGTCTGATTTATTATATGGATTTTAGCAACTTCTGTTCTGCAATTCACTTTCCTTGCATCACAAATTACAATGATAATATTTTCTTAGCTCTCAGGGGTATCATGAGGTTTCATTTCTCAGAATCACAGAATTTTTGAGGCTGGAAT
>VWZK01013484.1:32712-53231 GCA_013396935.1 Baryphthengus martii | reverse complement strand
CAGCCCTCCAGCCTGTCAGCCACTCCTCCCAGTTTGGTATCATCAGCAAACTGGCTGAGGGACCCCTCCATCCCCTCCTCCAGGTCATTGATGAAGATATTAAACAGAACTGGACCCAGGACCGACCCCTGGAGGACACCACCAGTCACAGGCCTCCAGCTGGAGTCTGCTCCACTGACCACAACTCTCTGGGCTCTGCCCTTCAGCCAGTTCCAAACCCACCTCACCACACAACCATCCAATCCACACTTCTTAAGTTTGTCTGCGAGGATGTCATGGGAGACAGTGTGGAAAGCTTTGCAGAAGTCGAGACAGACCACATCCACTGCCCTCCCCTCATCTCTCCATCTAGTTGGGCTGTCATAAAAGGCTATCAGATTAGTCCAGCAGGACTTCCCCTCCTTGAATCCATGTTGACTACTCGTGATAAGCCTCCTTTCCTCAACATGCTTTGAGATGAAGCCACTGGGTAATTCTGTACCTAATTCTACAGCAGCACAGGATTTCACCCTTACGACAGGTTACTGTAAAAGCTTTCAAACTAAGATCCTCTTAATTTTTCCTGTAACAAGATGAGAAACGTACTGCGCTCTTTAAAGCACGAGGTGAAGTATGGAAAAGCAACAACAAAAATCACCCCTAAGTGCTAAAGCCTGCAGAGGATTTCCAAAGTGTCGTCCATTTACAGAATATAAAATCTCCAGTGCTGCAAATCCAATTAAAATCTGGGAAAACACTAGACTAGAGGGGTTTGTACACAAAATTGAGTTACTCAAGTCACGCTCTTCCTTATCCTATTGATGGAAAGAAGATAATTTGCAAATTCTCCAACCACACTCCAAAAAAAAAAAAAAAAAGCAACCTGCTCATGAAGCAACCTGCTCACTGATACAACTGGAAATGTTTCAGGTTCTTGGTCTTTAAGCACAAACCCATTTGAAGAGAAGATTCCTCTAGCACCTCCTTGCCCTTACTCAGAATAGTAAGCAAAATCACCTACGTGCTTATAGAATTTTTGATGTGTCAGATCAATTTCTGACACGTGCCAACTCGAGACTCCAAATCAATTTTCGATGGTTTCCTTTGACCAGCTTTACTCGGTTCAGTTTTTAGGCTGCGGTTTCCTTTGTGACGGTTACAAGACTCCACTACACCCGAGCACGGCAACGGCTGCCCCAGGCCCATCCGTTTCATGGATGTCCACTTGCAGGTGCCCAGGAAGAGAATTTCAGACTAGTAGCAATAGTCAGGTGACACCTCATCGATACGCTCTCACAGCTTTCAGGAGTCTAGTGTTCAGGAACTGCTGGAGATATTTAACAGCTTTTGGTAGACCCTCCTCCGTGAGTTCTCAAAGCGCTTTTGAAATCCATGTAAGATTTGCATTATGTTCTTCCTCAAGACTCTCAACAACAAATGCAAGCTACTACCCTGACATAAAAGGCTATCAGTGAGTAGCCCAAGGTCTGTCCCTTAATTTTCTCACAGTTTAAGATGCCAAGAAGTAACAGAAGCCTGCAGGAGGGGGGAAACGCCTCGGAACACAGAACCTGGTGGAAGCCTGAGTATAAGTACACACGTGCACTTACCATCAGGTTCCTGAAGGGTCCTACATGGCTGCTACTGCCAGCTGGATCCTCCACTTGGTCTAAACAAGAAAGATACAGGAATGAAACACAGGGAAAGTGAAATGGAAACAACGACAAAAGAATAAATGAAGGGCAGAATTTAATATATGCGGGTGTGCATTAGAAGAACCGCAAAAGAAAGATGCAAAGAAAAATGAGTGAAAGAAACAGATGGAAAGTAGCTACTTGTCTACAGCGACAAAGACCAAGAGGAACGCAGCGATTTGGCTTGCAACTTCATTTTCAAACGTGGTTCCATTCTCTCTTCCCTGATGCTGCAGCCAGGTGAGCAGCAGCACCATCTGCCCTCACACCTTTACGACACCCGTGCGACACTGAGCACGGGCTCTGCAGCAGGCACAGGACGTCTCACGCTGCCGCTGACGTCCGAGCACCCGGTGCTGCTTAGGCTGTAGGCCCGCTTCCTTCAGAGGACGTCAGATGACAACGGAGGAAGAATATGAGAGAGAAATATTCTTTATTTGCCCATACTTCATTTTAGTGATGAAAGCAAGACATCTCAAAACAGCCTCGTGGTACCTGTGCTCACACTTTTGCCGTCAAACCAAAATACTCATGGAACTCTCAAGCCCCTGAGTGGGTCAGGATAAGCACACTCGGATGCCACGAGGGAATGAGTTAAATACAGTCTCTCCACGCAGCTGGAGCTGAATTCTGTAATTAAATATTGCTAAATTGTACAAGATGTTATTATCTCTAAGCACAGCACCAAACATGCTCACAGATAAGATCACAAAGAAGGACCCTTGCATCTGACCTCAAACACTGTTTTGAGCTGTTGCAAGAAGTATGAAAACCAGACCTTTGCCTTCCCCAAAAGCCAGGGTCAATAAGGCAAAAGAATTACTGGTCTGTGTTTCCAGCACCCCTTTGAAATCTGTAGTCACCAGCTCACTGCAGCCCAGCCCGATGTCCACCCCACAGCCCATCTGTGCAGTTGCTTGTGCCACAGATTCCTGCCCGCACCTCGAGTCTCCTGGAGGACGGTGGAGAAGCGACCTCAAGCACCCCCTGACGAGTATCTTCGAGCAGAACTTGCCAAGGGGCTGGCTCAAGGGAGGAGGAGAAGTTTGCACGTTACACCCCCACAAATGGTGATCTCCAGGCAGATTCACGATGCAAATGATGGAGCAATAATATTAACCCGCTAATCAAATGCCTTTGGGACGGGTTCAGGTTCATGGAAGTTTCCATCAATGCCCTGCACTAGTTGCTACCGTGCTAGAAATCAACTGCTGATTTTTTTCTCCTACTGAGAAAAAAAATAAATAAATTAAAAAATCAGTAGTTTGGCGTTGGAGAGAATAAAAGAAAAGTTTGTACACAAGCTAGAAAAATCCTTAAGGAAAATTCAGCAGGAGACAACTGCATGACCATTTTCACATTACTCTAATTAATTAATTCTAAAACACTGATGCAACTTGATTTTTAATTTGACCAATAGTTTGCTGTGCACCAGAATTCCTCTGTCCCTGTATCCAGCATACTGGCAGATGCCATGCTTTTCAAAGTAAATTCCTTAAATTTTCAGGCACTTGTAAAAATCCAACTAGTTATTTGCTCTGGAAGACAGGCTAGAGAAGAATAAATGCCTTTTACACCCAGAAAAAGCCATATTGAAAATAACAGCATAGATCACTCCAAAAAAGTGATATCCAAGTTGTGAAAATTAGCTGAAAAAGCATGAAAACAAATACGCAGAAACGTTGCAGTGACTTCTTAAAATCTTGTCTAACTGTGACTGTCACAGCACATAAATCTTAAAGACTTTACCTACTTACTAAATGGAATTGATTAAACAGTAAAATAACTAAGCACCAAAAAAAATTACTGAATTCAAAATGCCCATTANGCCCTGCTGGCCACGCTTCTCTTGCTGCAGCCCAGGCCAGGGTTGGCTTTCTGGGCTGTGAGCGGGCACTGATGGCTCATGGTGAGCTTCTCGTCCACCAGCACCCCCAAGTCCTTCTCTTCAGGGCTGCTCCCCAGCCAGTCCCTGCTGTGACTACTAGGGCTGTTCTTTGAACACACTGTCCTCTGTCAGCATTGAAGTATCTTCATTTTGCTTTCAGATTTTATTTTTATTCCACTCTTAGCCCCAGTTCACTAAACCTTTCATCATCATCTACCGGCACCTGCCCAGGCAGCAAAGACAAATCATAAACCCCTTGGCTAAAAGTGGCACCAATGGACCTGTGCGTTAAGGGCCGCCTACGGTCACCCAGAACAGCTACGGATTAACGTTTTGGGAAAGCTGGGAGGTACAATAGGCCTTGTCTGTGTACGTGAGGATTATTCACATAATCATGGGGATTACAGAAATTTGGTGAAAACATGATCTTGAACCCACAAGGTTCTACAAACACTTTATTTAAAGATCTAAGTCAACAGCCACGTTTCAGATAATAGGTCCTGCAGGTTCCCAGCAATAGTTAGTCATTTTTTTGGAAGATGTTAAGCCCGGCCGGCTTAAACCTCCAGCCCAGCACCGCAGCAAAGACTGACTCTCAGCATCCACCACCTCACAGCCTGGGGTAATCAAATCCTTTGAAATTGCTGTCCAAACTTTTAGACTGATCTAGGATAGGTGAGGTTATTCCACTACATTGTTCAAAATGTCACACTGCAAATTATCGCAGAAAGAGGAAGCGAGAGTAAAAATAGAAGGGATAAGTCACAAAGCTACTAACACTTGGCTAGGAAGAGAAAAGATTTTAAATTGAAAGAAAAAAACCACCTCAATAATTCTGTTTTATTAAAACAAAGTTGCTTTAATATTATGACATCACCTTCCAATATTTCTTACATAATATTATTGTTAATAAAACAATCTACCCAAGTTCCTTTCGACGACTCGCATTCGAATACTGCTTTGAAACGTGCTGGGAGCAGGCTTGGCTGAGAAACTCTGCCTTGCACTTCTGAACATACACGTACACTGTTACCTGGAGGGGGGGAATGTCTTTTGAACTCAAAAGCTTCCAACTTCCAACAAAACAAAACACGAAACCGCTGCCTAACCAACTGCTTTGGGGAAAAAGGCTCTTGTATTGGCAAGAAAAATTCCTACTGAACCCAACAGGATACCTCCCAAGACCCCAAGGTTCAGATACTCAAGTGGTGGTAGGTTTTTTTTCCTTTTCCACAGACTAAACTCATATGAGTCAAGCCAGAAAGAACTTTTGATTTTTATTTTATTGTTAAAGATCTGCTGTCTTAGGAGCGGTGTCCAGCTTGGCTATTGAGATGCACCCTACTTGGCGCACTCCAGCCACACAAGCCCCTTTTGAACACCCCCTGACCAACTCCCTCCCCGAGGCAGGACGGTGCCCATCCCTGGTTCAAAAGCACAGACCAAGTGTAACGAGCTCAATTGACTTTTCCATTTCAAGACTAAATTCTTCTAAAACTCAACAGCAAAAAGAACGTGTAAAAAGGATGCAAACCCAGCACATTTTTATCCATATTCCAGCAATCCTAAGGGTGAAATTCAAGCCACAGCTCAATTTTTGAGACAAACAACTCATTAAAGGGGATGTCAATTAAATCTGAGTGGCTACATAGACAGTATCATTAAGAGGCCTATTTCAACAACGCTGACAAGTAAGCGTGACACCGTGCAGAGAAAGGCAACATTTAAATGCCTTTACTACGCTGTTTTCCTCAATCCATCATTATCAGAAATAACTGGTGGGGCATTTTTCTTGCAATACTATAATAAAGTTATCAGATATGCTTATGTTGGCACAATATTAGCTACTGTTAAGCAAATGAAACACTCAAATTGGCAGGAGCTGTTTCACAGTGTACAAAAGTCACCTCCACGTAGTTTTAATTTCTGACTCCTGAGAATCACAAGGATAATTTAGAGCTACAGAAGATCTTAGTTCTGTGTTGTTAATCTGCCCAAACTTAATGTAACAAGTCATTTTAAAGGTGGAGCGAGATAATAAATACAGCTATAGACTGTGGAAAAAAATCATGGAGATTATTTATACCCAAAGTCTCACTGGGCCCTGAGCCCATTCTCTGCTGGGTCCTCCCGGTGCCTGTCAGGCCTTGCGCTCAGCACAACCCCGGCGCTGCTCTTACCACAAAGACTTGTCAGGACACTGCACTTGAACTGCTTGTGATCCCCAGGGAACTGAAACACCAGGAGCTGGCATCCTCGTCTTCGGCCAGCTCTCCACGGCTTCTCCTTACGGGCTGATAGGAGAGGCAAAACCAGTGCAGGCAAACAGTCTGCAATGGGGTCACAGGGGTCTAGGCAAGGTCTCCAGGACGGATCTTTCAAAAGGCAGAAGTTACAGAAGCAAGCTCTCTGAAGAGAAACTGCATGTCCCATTGGTTCAGATAATGTATTTTTGATTGTATCCTCTGATCCTGCTCTGGTGGGAGGGTTGGACTTGACGATCTCCAGTGGTCCCTTCATTCAGTCCCTAATATTCTGCGATTTTTCTCTCGCTCTAATTCCAAATCCATGACCAGTAGTGCTACTGCTGTTGGAGGACCACCGAGAGCAGCAGCGCTGAACGGCTGCGCGACAGCAAGAGGGAAAGCCAATGCCGTGAGCAAAGGTTCTTCTGTCATTTCTTCCGGCAGAACTTGCATCTCCTCTTCCTTCAAGAGACACTTTCAACCTCATCCAGCAGAAGCAATAGAAAGAGGAACACAGTAACTATGGAAGACAAACTCCACGGTAACTCTCTTGCTATCAAACTGCCTGTTGGATAAACATATTGCTACATATCCACCATCACTTCACGTAGAAATAGGAGCATTTTAACCACTGCCTTTTCCAAGCAGCTTAGAAATGTTGCAGTAGAGTCTCACCTCAGGAAGACATTTCAATACACCTGAAGATGGCTGCACATACACCAAACTGTCCATAAACATACTTAAATGTTTGTATCGAGCATTAAATACCCATTTTGCAGAAAAGAAACAGAGCGATGCTTTCACAAAGTCTGTTCCATGACATCTGCATAACAGATGAACTTGTTGCCATGGAAAGTGTAAGAAAATTCGGAGCTGGGCTATTTAAAACATCGATTTCTCAAAATGTTTGGCAAAGCCTCCACTTTAATGATAGCACTGAAGATCATGTTACTATATCCCACCAGAAACTTCTTTAATTATATAATAAGCAGTATAAAAAAATGTCAGCAGGCACCATAGGGCACACCATGCCAACATACAGAAATGATGCCAACCGCTTGCGAGAACCAGAAGAGAATCTACTGCCATTATATGCAGTTCTTTGTGAGTCCAGAAAAGCTTAGCTGAAGCTATTCACAAAATTCAGATAAACAGATTAAAAAAACCCCAAACATTTAGGCTAAAAAATCCCACGAGCAGGAAGCCTATCTTAAATGTGTGGTTTTACACCAGTCCACAAAAACCGAAATAGGAACTTTCTCCAGTTTTCTTCGTACGCTTCATGTTTTGGCCATTAAATTATGTACCATCACCCTGTGCAACGGAGAGGCAAAAAATACTTTCTACTCTCTGTCTGCAGCAGTATGCCATCCACATTTGCGGCACCTCATTCAAATCCTGAGTCAGTTCTAGCCTTCTGACTAATCTGAGTATAAACCATAGGAAGTTTTAAGCTTATAGACTAAAAGACTTACTCATCCCCAATGACTGAAGTAGTACAGAATGTCACCCGGCAATTACAAAGTACGGTGAACCAACATCCACAGAGTTGAATGCTATTGCAACTTTAACCCCCACAAAAGCTGCGATGAAACAATTCAGGATAAACAATGAAACACGGCGCTTTTATCTTCACAAGATTGGAAAGTGTTATTTCTGCCCCATGCCAGTATTTCTAACACTAAACCAGCAGCCATGGAGTGAGAAGACAAATATGCACCCAGACTTGCTCCAGCAGGTCTCAATCCCTCAACGGAGTCGCGTATTCCTACCTCCTGCCGTCCCTAACAGCACAACCTCCCACTATTCACTACAAATTCCCAGCAAGTTACTTGATAGGGAACTCCAGCCACCCTTGACACAGGCAGCCCATTGCAGAAAGTCGATAAACATTCCTCTCTCTCATTGTATTCCATTAGCTTTTCTTCTGCTAAGCACTAAAACAAAAAGAAACGACAGCTGGCATACAGATTTTCCAGAAATTAACTGGTGCTCTCTATATTTAGCCAGTCTTTATGTACAATTCAGTTAAAAATAGAGCATCCAAATTCTGTAGTTAAATACAGAGAATGAGACAAAATTTACATCTCCGCTTTAATGAATATGAGCTTTTACTGGAATCCAGAAAACGGTGCTTCCCAGGGTAGCTTTCCCTGAAATGTTTTTCTGACCCTGAAGGGAAGCGACACTCAGATAATTAAGAAGTAACACAAATTCCGACGGCCTCGTTTGCAAGACAACGCAAACGAAAGATCTCACGCCGAGTTGCATCGCGAAGCTTAAAACGATCGCTGTTAGATCAGTCTGCCTTTATCTGTAATAAATAACCCAAATATTTGTCATGGCCCCATTCAGATCACTAAACATTTGAGAGGTTTAGATCAGAACTGTCTGCCTGGGGGTTTTTTGGCTATATTCTCTTTAAAGGTAACTACATAGGACTTTACCTGCCGGTTTAGTCTGCTGTTGGACAAGGTGGGCATGTTCAAATTCAGTACTGGTCGTATGAATAAGTGACATTTAAAAATCCTAATTTAAAGGGAAAAAAAAGTCTGCTGAGTTCAGATGCAGACCCAGGAGTTCATGCCCTCCACAAGCCGCCGCTAAAGGCCGCGTTCTGCTCTCAAGGGCAACTTTGCTCCACCAGGTCACACAGAACCCCCGAAAAGCCGCAGTTGTAAGGAAGACCAAAAATGCAGTTTATCCAAACATTTGTCCAGACACGGCCTGTGGCTTTACTTGGAGATCGCAGCTGTACGGGGGCTACAATTCCCAGGAAACAGGACTGCCTTTGTATCTCGGGGAGCGCCAGGATTACTGTAACAGGAGTCTCCAGGGCTGAGGAAACAAGAGCAAAGCCTCTCACAGATGCAGGATCTGGACAGTGCCGCTACCACCAGATTAAATCTCCCATGTATAAAATTAAACCCCTCAGAATAGCTACAAGGTCACGCTCAACATCTTCTATTTCCATTCACTCAAATTCATTCTCTGTTATTCATTTTTACCCAACGGAATCCTTTTGTTTAGCACACCTACAACACGGCATTTGTCACAGCTTTCTCCTCCAAACAGCAAAGTGTTCTCAGTAAAATCACCTTCTCTTTTACAATGTACTTCATTCCCCTCCTTGGCATCCCTTTCCAGTTTTCTCGCCTTCAACCTCCCTATTCTCGTGTTTTCCTTCGGCACAACTTGCAGAGACAATCGTTACTGGGGAGGATTCGACAGGAGAAAACAGGTACAGAAGACATTTTCATTGACAAAAATATTTTTTTTTTTTTTTTTTAATATGTTAACAGCAGCAATCCAGTAGATTTGCAACAGATTGATAACTTGCATTTCAAGAAGGGAAAATTCCCTTGGAAAATGGTTAGTAGTGTTCCACATAGCACCCACTCACTTGTTACCCTCCTTTGCCCAGTGCCCTCCAAGGCGCCGAGGCCTCGGTTTTGGCATTCGATGCAAGTTTGCCTTACACACTATTTGTTTTCTGTACAATTTTAAGGGCTGTTTGTTACCGCAAGCACAGAATTATTAATGTCCCTGAGCTTTTCGTTCAGAATAGAAATGTAAACGACACGCACTCAGATTTGTACAAGGCAAGGGACGCAACACAATTAACAACTTCAGCAGCGATGACAAACCTGGAATTACCAACTACTCACTAGAGTAAGTAAGTAGTACATTTCCAGTAGTCCCCATTAAAATACAAGAGCATTTTATTCGCTGGGTCTCCAGCCTAACCAGGAACCTGTTTAATTGTTAATAAGCAGCTAGTGCCACGACACATTTGCAGGCACGAAATCTTTGCTTCTCTGCTTCCGTTAAATTTGGAAAGACTCATCTCCTTCCTACTTCACAGCGACAATCCAAGGTCATACAGCAGAGTATTGCTGCAAGTCCTTTCTAATACATAAAAGTAGATAAAGGAGGGGTATAAACATTATGTAAACTCATTATTTTAAAGCACAATATCGACCCAAATCATTTTTATCTGCTGAGAAATTGGGAAAGGTTTGCTTGGCTTTCTCTGTGAAACCAAGGGCTTCGTTCCCTTCAGCTGCAGCCCAGTGGTATTTTCTGAAGAGAAATGCTTTTCCACCTTCTCTGATAACAGAAGATACCCCGAGTTCTGTTTCCACAGGAGCTCTAACTGCAATGCTCCACTTGCCCAAGCAGTGCCTGTCTCAAGCTGTGTAAGAGCACTGCAGGACACAACAGCTGGTACTCCTGGTAACAGAACCCACAGCACAACTTACTACATTTTCAGTTTGCCCCAAACCAGACAACGGCAAACTGGTATCTGTTTCATTTATGGAACCAAGAAAGGTTAATAGGCTCATAAAGTCACTACAGAGAATGGCAACTTCCTCCATTTTTCAAATAAAGCGAAACCCAAATCCCAGTCAGAGCACAAATGTGTTTGTCTTCTGCTCAGTTAACTGCTCCATTCAAGATTAACCCGGTTAGATCAAATTAGGGTTTAAAGTTGTACGCCTTTTTTTGAACACATCTTTTCACAGCATAAAATGTCAACTAAAACAGAATACAAAAAACAGTGTTACTAAAAGGAACTTGGACATTTTCATTTGCAGGCAAGGAACCAGCAAAAGCCCATCTCTGGTACACATATCTGACGCTCAGCAGTTAAGGATTTGGTCAATACGAGCAAAATTTCAGCACAAAGTCCACTTTGTCTCTGCAATCCCTGCCAAGGGTCCGTAAGATCTGAAACCCTGGACTCTCTGCTCTTTACCTACAATTTGAAACAGAAGACTTTGAGGAAAGTCCATTTTTTACTCACCTCACTAAAGCTTAGTATGACCTACTCCTTGGGAAAAGCCCAGGACAACTCCGAGAGTTGGCAGCAATCTCACGCCCACGTTTCTTTTCCAGAGCGGCTCCGTGGCAAAGGGGTGTCATTTAACGTTCTGATGCAAACTCCCTGCCGAGGAGAGGTCACTTATCCCTGCAGCTCAGCTGCTTTACACCACAGCTTACTGCCCAGACGGGCTCAAATTTTTTACTGGCAGCAACATAAGGAAGTTTGCAGTGGACTCAGCTCTAAATAACGGTTAGGTAGGAGAAAATTTACTAACATTTCCAGGAATGAAGTCACTTTCAGACACAGTAAGTCTTTCCCATTCAACAATCCAATTGTTTCTTACGGACTGCCAAATAAAACGAGATTCGTATTTGCCTAGACCGAACTGAGGCACCTGGCGCTCAATGCAGGTCAGAATAGATGGATAGCCGAGTACTCGCTTCGGGGGCATTTTGCAGCAAAAATAATCAAGATGATAGATTTTCAGCTATTATAACACTCTCACTAGAGTAACTTTATGTCAATCATCACATTAATAAGCCTGCCTCTTTGAAGTTCTGGAGCATTAATCAGTCTACCAAATGCTCTTGCAGAACTCTGACAGAAAGTGTGGCAACAAAATTAACCCCGGTAAGCTCTTAAGTGCTTCTCAAAGTTTCATCCAAAATAATTTACATGCACTGGTGATCCAAATAAATATTGTGCTTGCTCAGTCCAGAGGAAAAAAAGTGTATAAAAAGAAGTAATTATTTGCTAATGAATATCTGATGGTCAGATATTATCTAATTTCTTAGCTACAAATGTTGAAATAGCAGTGAGTCTTATTTCAATAACTGTTAAACCCAAGGAAAAACTTAGACTGCTATAACATTTCCTTGAGGAACTTGACACAGCAAGTGCAGGCCAGTGAGAATTCTTCAGAACAAAGTCATTCCTGTCAATCTGGGTAAGGCCCTTTGCAGGAATAACAAAATAAATCTGAAGGTTTGACAGACTTAAAAAAATAAATACACTCTGCTCTGACAACTGTTTTGCTTCTTGTTTATGGTTTGGTGTTTTGTTTGTTTTTCTTTTTTCTTGTTTTCATTTGGAAAATGTACTAAACCGTTCATAAGTGGAATATAAAATCACTTTTGCTATTTTGCAGTTTCATAATCCAGGGACATGAGAATCTTCAGAGACTTTACAAACAGGAATTACCTTACAAAAGAGATGTCACAGTTAAAGCAAACAGCTCTCAGCCACACACACACAAGTGGAGTCTGCATCTCTCCAACAAATAAAACCAGCTCTCAGAACTTTGTAGCCACATAGTTAAGCTAAATGGGCTTGTTTATCATTGCATAATAACTGACACGGGGCCTCTGTCGATAGGCTCTCAGTGTAAGATGTTCCCTGTAAACATTTCAAGGGAAATAAACGGTCGGTGTACAATTATTGTCAATCGTAATAAAAACAAGCCCCAAAAAACTTCAGTACCATTAATGATCCTGAATCAATATGAGTAATAATGTTCAAATCGTTTTGAAAAGGTGAAGCATGAAAAGAAAACATCTAGAAGGAGGCAGTAAAACCGCTGAAGAGGTTTGGAAGAGTCTCGGTGCAAGAACTCAGGGCCTTCGGTAAACGAAGCCGTGATTCAAGGCAGAAGAATAAGAATACGCTGAGAGCTGATCACTGGCTGTACCTTGGATCCACCAGAAAGGGCAGAGCCTCCAACTAGAAAACAAAAACCGAAGCGGGAGATTGCACAGGAGGGTAAGGAAACCAGGGACCCAACAAGGTGTCTGCTGAAGCCTTGACTTCAGGTGAGGTCAAGGAATTCAAGAAAGGATTATTCATGTGAATAGAAGCCACCCAGATTTACATAAGACAGCAAAGCCAAACCCTTCAATACAAGGCAGGCAGTAGCTCCCCCAGTTTGCTCTCTCGTATGCAAGAGGACAATTCTAAATCACAAAACGGCTCACTTGAGGGAATAAAAAAGAAAAGCTCTCCTTTCACACTGGAGAAGAGGGTTTAGTCTCCTATTCGGCAGGAATCCTGCCCTTTCCTACTTTGGAACATAACCTCCAAATCAAAGTTCCTCCCTAAAACACCAACCACCAAATCTTCTCCACCTCCACACAGAAGCACTTAAACAGTTCTGCGATTCAGAAGAGAACATTCTAAGAAAGTTTTGGAAAATCCTGATACAATAAAGTATTTCTGCAAGGAAAGCAGTGTATCAATACAAACTTAGCAACTTTTAACTTGTTTTCAGGAAAATTAAAAAAAAATTTTCCTAAGAATGGAGGAGAATCATTTCAAAATAATAATTTTTATTTTTTAAAAAAACAGCAGTGGAATATCAAGCTTATTTTCTTCCAGGTCACTCACTGTTTCAAAGCTAAGTCTGATCAAGAGAAATAAAAAAAAAAAAGATTAATACTGGAAAGCTGTCTAGTGTCTTACTTCTCTTCCCACCGTAGGTTCCGTAACTGAAGACAGCATTAGCAAACCTGCTAGGAAATGCTGCAGCTGTGCTCTAGATGGATATTATTTTTTAACTTGGAAAAACAGTATAAGGAAGTGTGGTTGAAAAAGCAAGAGTATAAAGAACACACCAAACACTTCACAATTTGAATAAAAATATTTTTCTTGGATTATTTGGTTATTACGTCAGGTAACTGTGCAGTAACTAGACCTAAGTTGGTAACCAGAACCATGCCAAGGTGTTACAGCCATGGAGGCCGTGGTGCTCTTTTAAGGACAAAAGATAACGTCACAGAGGGAGGCTGGAAGGTGCCTGCAGTACTTGTTTTCACAAAGATCTGATAATCGGTCCCGAGCCCTCAAGCCGCACTCCTTGACCACCTCCAAGTCATTTGCTAAATTCTTTTTCTAAGAAGTTCTGCTTTCTCAGGGGCATCAACCAGTCAGATGCTTGTGTGGCCAAAGCTGGGGGCCCACACCCCAAAGAGCAGAGAGGCACCCACTGCCAGTACCAACATACGCCGTGACACCCCGATACCAGTGACACCCCCCCAGCGCCCAGAGCACACCCAGAGCACCCGTGGCTGCCACTGCCAGCCCTGCAAAGTGCAACTCTGCCAGGCAGCGTGCAAACAACAGCACTTCTAAGGATCTAAGGCTTCTGAAGAACCACCAAACCTCACAGCCTGCCCATACCTTCTAATTACAGCACACCAGTAAACAAGTTTCCCAATGTTCCCCTAAATAAGATATGACACGACTAAAGCCAAAATCCTGATGTTTTTTAATCTCAGGAAATATGTGAATGCGCTACAGCCTCCTATTTCCAGAAGTTTATACTTGGAAATCTGGAGTTTAAGGGGTCAATATGTGCAACTCAGTGCTCAAATGCATTTTAAAAACAGATCATTTATTTTTTTACCTCTGAAACGAAGGCTTATCTCCTCCTATTCTTAAACCCGTAGGGAGAAGCAAGGCTGGAATGAATCACACCAATTTCTCCCTGCTGCTCGGGAAAGCTCAGAGCAGCAGCTATCATAGGCACCGGGGGCGTTGCTGCCAAAGTGAAGATGGGAATTTAAAGTAATACGAGTCTGCCATTCAAAGGGCTTCATTTATGAGAGATAAAAGAAAATTTCTGCTGGTTAGAAGATCACAAATGCAGCTTTTTATATAATTCTTCTCATAAATCAGTGCAATTTTGGGAAATTAAACTCGATTTTAAGGTTTTGTTCCAGGTCATCTTGTTGACCTTCTCCTTCCTCCCTTGTCTTTTCCCAGTCACAGGCTAGGAAACTCTGAAGCCTGGAGTTCCGACCTAAGTTTTCCATGAAATCCACTGGAAACAGCTTCAGTAAGAGTATCATTTGATGTTATCTCTGCTACAAATGTAGAACCTACTTAATGTTACCATCCTTCTATAAGCTACATTCCAACCAACACACCATTATTTTCTCACAAGCTGCTTGGAAACAAAACTTTAAAACTTACTCCTAGTACAAGTCTAATAGGCTCATGTAATTAAAAAAGCAGACAACCAGGGCAGCAATTGGCCATAATTCCCATCTGTGATGACATCCAGATGGCAATCCAAGGCCTACCTTTTGTAAATAGGATGCGTACTTCTGTGACTCTCAAGTACAGCTAATTATTTGGAACTAAGTGAGAACGCCTATGAAAGGATTAACAAAAAACCTGCAAGGATTTCTACTATCACAGAATTTAACCAGCTTATTCCATCTTTACAGTTCCCCCTTCTGCAGCAGCAATTTAACACTATCAGTGACAGTCACACTCAAGAGACAAAAGAAAATCCAGCGTAGCTTTTATGATGACAGCATTTCGTTAGAAATAGTTGCACTTTGCATTCAGATTGACATAAACCAAGGTGTAATAATTATTTCGAGCAGCTGATAAGAGATTGGTAATTCAGCCACCTTAATCTCACACTATTCCTAGGCCAGTAACATTTATGAAGAGGTACCCCATAGGTCATGGTCTCCCCAAAATCTGATAAGAACTACGGGAAACAGCAACAGTGTGATAGCAGCGGAGCCGTTTAAGGTAGTACGGATTTTTGTAGCAATGGTTTGAGACTTTAGAACTGTACTACAATAATCACCAGGGGCTGTCCAAGACATGGGTGAACCCGACTCCGCTGTTCAATGCACCAAACTACAAGAGAGGACTCTAAGAGGTGACACAAGTGGTTTTTTCAAGAGGGCATTTGGTTTCAGGACAGACTCCCACTCAGGGTGCCTTATGCAGCACGTGCTTCTGGTAGAATGAAATTACAGGCTCCCCTCCCCTTGACAGCCTCAGCTGGTACAGAGGAGCCAGCAAAGACACATGAAGTACCCACCCCAGACAGTGGTAGGAGCACTGCCACTGGGGCTTGCAGGGTAGCTAAAGGCACTGAGCAGAACACAGCGAGGACACAAACACAGCTGAGGAGCACAGCCTGGAGAAAAGAGAGAGAAAAATATGCAAAGGAGAAATAAAACATTGCTCTCTTCACCCCCACTCCCCACTAGTTTTTAAAGTTATTATTCATCTGGGGAGGAATAACCCCCTGTGCCAGGACAGATTAGGGGTCATCCTGCTGGAAAGCAGCTCCATGGAGAAAGACCTTGGAGTCCTAGTGGATAGGAGGTTCTCCAGGGGACAGCAATGGGCCCTGGTGGCCAATGGGCTCCTGGGGGGCATTAAGAAAAGTGTGGCCAGCAGGTTGAGGGAGGTTCTCCTCCCCTTCTGCTCTGCCCTGGGGAGACCACTCCTGGAACACTGGATCCAGTTTTGGGCTCCCCAAGTCAAGAGAGACAGGGATCTACTGGAGAGAGTCCAATGGAGGCTCCGAGGATGAGGAAGGGACTGGAACATCTCTGCTGGGAGGAAAGGCTGAGACCCCTGGGGCTGTTTAGTCTGGAGAAGAGAAGCCTGAGAGGGGATCTGATTCATGTTTACAAATCTCTGCAGGGTGGGAGTCAAGTGGAAGGGGCCAGGCTCTTTTCTGGGGTGCCCAGTAATAGGACAAGGAATAACGGGGACAAGCTGGAACCCAGGAGGTTCCACCTCAACAGAGGAGAAACTTCTTTGCTGTGAAGGTGACGGAGCCTGGCCCAGGCTGCCCAGAGGTGGTGGAGTCTCCTTCTCTGGAGACTTTCCAGTCCCCCCTGGATCTGTTCCTGTGTGGCCTGCCCTGGGTGCTCCTGCTCTGGCAGGGGGGTTGGACTCGATCATCTCTGATCATCTCTAGAGGTCCCTTCCAACCCCTACCACTCCAGGATTCTATGCAGCAGAGTGATTTTTTATGCAGTGTAACATCACGATCTTTCTGCCTCCAAAAAAAACAAGACTTTTGACCTGCCACATAATCCACAAGAGAAACTGCCTGGATTCTTTTAGCATTGTTTGACTACACTTTGGAGTCCACTTAGCACTTTAAAGCACAACATAATCTGATAAAATCACTAGATGTTTTTATGTATAATCATCCTTTCTTAAAAAAAAATATTTTTACTTAAAGAAAAGTTACTTTTGAAAGAAAGACTAAGTTGGAAGCCAAAGACTTGAAAAGTGGTGTTCTGGAAGGAAGCATCACCTTCAATACTACTGCCTTCTACTACTACATGTTACTACTGTCATATGTAAAGGAAGAAATCCCCTGATGAGAGAAAAAAATGCCCACACTACTCCTCTAACGGACACATGAATTTAACTGTCAAATGAAAGCCAGGCTCTTCTCTTTTTTTCCCTCCCTCAAAAAAGGGAATTAATGAAAAATCTTGTGTTAGCAATGGATTTGATGTGAACAAATCTTCCTACAAGTTTGGCAGGCAGGACAGAAGCGTATTAACTACAACTTGGGAGAAGCAGATGATAAGCACTTAAGAAATAAATGAAATTTCAGAAAATGTAAAAGCAAAACCCAAAAAATGTATCAGATCATTCTTCTGCTAGTTGTCGACCGGCAGCTGCTGCCTCTTAACCATGTAGTAATGATGTCAAAGATAACAAGATAACAGGGGCTGCCTCTGACAAATGTCTTTGATACTACCCTAGTTCACCAAGTTGGTTTTAGGGTTTTTTTTTTGGGGGGTGTATTCTCCCCTCCCCCCCCTTTTATCCTACTAAATTTCTTTCTAAATCTCAAATGCACTCATCACCTTAGCAACAGCGTGCAATGTTGCAACGCATAAAAATAAATTCCTAAGAACTGCCTCTTTTCCTCAAGGACTCCTAAGCTGCTGTGCATGGGCAGAAGAAAGACGTGAGGGATTTATTTCAGTTAGGAAAACCTACACCCAAGCCAGGCAGTGACTACGGGACACGAACACCTGGGAGATCCCCAGCACTTGGAATGCAGACTGCAGGAACAAGAGCACAGAAGGCAGCGGGCTGCTGAAGAAGCTGTGCAAGGGAAGAGCCGTGAGAAACACAACCGAGGCACAACCTTGGGCACACAGGCCTGAGAAGAGCGGTACAGGAGGAGGATGGCAGGTGCCATCCCAACCGTGCTCCGAAGGAGATTAGGAAGCCTGGGTCAGTGATCGCTGGCAGACAGAGGGCAGATCAAGGTCAAGGCAAACGGTCCAATCTGTACTTTGTGTCTACTCTAGCCTGGGTCAGCTGCTCATTCTTCAAGGCCATCTCAACTTGACAGATTTTGGAAGGTCTACCTCTTAGGGTAAGGCGCTCTGAGCCGAGAGCCTGTGAGGATCTACTCAGAAACAGCGAGTATTCCGACCGCAGGATGGAAAGTTGGACAGTAATGACGGTGCAAAACACACCGCAGATCTAATAATGGGCACCTCTTCTCGTAGAATCAGAGTTCAGGAAATAAATTGCAGAAACAAGACTATTTGTCGAGTGATAAATATTTTAACTGTCCAAGGGCAAGGCCTGAGATGCATTAAAAAGTCAAAAAGATACTTGTTTTACTGAATGCCAAACGATGATGAGCATGTTTTGAATAAGTCAATTTTAATATGCTTCTCCAAGAATGTCTCGTCCAGTCAGCTCCACGTTATTAAAGGGACAGTTTACTTTTCTGGAAAATGTCTTTCTAAAGGACATGCTCATTCACAGTTGTTTAAACTTGGCACTTCTTCCTTAGTTCTATTTTCTCCCCCACGTGTAAGAGGACAACCTGCAACACGGGCCAAAATAAAGTTTATTTTAAAAAAATAATTAGTTGATCTGTTTAGGTAGCTAATAAATTCAAATCTCACCGCCCTCCAGAGAAGCTCCTCTCCAGCAAGTTTCTTAAATTGGTATTTAATCTAAAAGGTTACTTTGTACTGACTCTCAATTTTCCACATGCATAAAGTCAAGTCACCAGATCTTTCTCCTCCCACTCCCCTTTATCATATAGTTAGAATTTTTTTTTTTTAATACTTTTTAATCCTGATCACAATTTCCTTTATTTTCCCATAAAGCCTCAATCCCAGGGCTAAGAAACGTCCACATCCAAGAGATACAGCTGACTCTGCAAGAGAAAGTATATCAGCAGAAACCATTTTGAAATCCTACCTGCAGCTACTGCTATCAAATCAGCACACAAATACTGTTTCTTACAAGAAAACTGCTGTGAATTGCAAATACTAGCAGATATTACTACAAATACTAACATCGCTGAGAGTAAACGTAGAGGAGTAAAACCAATTCCAATGGAACCAGAGCTACACAATTTCAAAATATGCCTGTGTGTTAGAAAATAATAAAGCAAATACTGTGAAAGGCCTTATCTGTTACAGCAGGGGTGATGAAACCTTCATCCTAACAATTCAAAGCAACTAAATCCCAGCAATTTCTTAATTGCTAAATCCTAAGAGATTTCCTAATATTCTTTTATCTTTAAGCAGAAAGACATAACTCCACAGATAAACTCTTCTTGGTTCTTCTCAAATGCTTCACCTATATTGTGTTTGGGGTTGGTTTTTACTTGGTTGGGGCTTTTTTAGTATTGAGACTGTGAATCTTGGTAAGGAGCTTAGGTTTATAAAACGGGACGAGAAATCTATTGTTCCTAATTCTGGCAGCCTGAAATCTAAACAACTCGGAACAGTTCAAACTTTAAACCTACAAAACAGCACAAAACCCCAACCCAGGACCCACCAAATCAGTTAATTTGTAATTTTATCTAGAACTTCACAAATGCAAATCAAACTTCTACACCATGAAAAAATTACCTTATACATTATTCTGTCTGGCTTTTCTGATTTATAATATAATCAAATTCTTTCAAGTTGTTGTTTTTCTAGCCTTTCAGGTAAATCACAGGCACACAAATTCTATTTGCTAAGATAATGCACATTTAGGGAAAAGCCCAATACAGCCTCTCATTTACCAAGGGGTACTTCTATATGTGCTAAATATGCTTTTTATAACAGGCAGCAAAATAAAAACCAGTGCTTGAATTTCACTTTGTATTGTTCAGTTTGTAGCTTAACCTCTGAATTACAGTTCAGAAGTATAACTTCTTTCTCCTAGTCCTCTCCTCAATCCCTAAAATAAACAAAACCACTTCTATAATAACCGTCCTAAATATTTCAGCTTGTTCCCAATGTGACTTCCACAGTCATAGAATAATTAAGGTTGGAAAAGACCTCTAGGATCATCAAGTCCAACCTACTACCCAACTGCACGACAAGTAAGATCAAGCCCTAAATTCTGAGTTAAAAAAATAAATAAATACAGTCACGCCATCTAAAATATTATCTTCTTTCCTTCTCTGGTCCATTTGTAATCTCCAGATAATCCCAAAATATACATATTTACCTACATGAGGAATCAATACCCTTGTGCTACAACCGTAAACACTTCCTCTTCTGCGAGCAGCAGCTTCTATTGCGATTTTGGCCTAAAACTGCACTCAAATGTCAGTTATATAAGGCCATGCGTGGAGGCACATGTACTCCAAAAAATACTGCTACTGGATTAATCACGGGAAAAACCACTGGATGTCTGGTTTGACACACATATTTCTATAAAGACTAACGTGTCTACCCCTCCCCGAGAAATTCTTTTCCCATCCATCCTCCCCTGCCAAAGTCGGCCAAGAGCAGTCACTCACGCCGCCTGCAAAATCTCATAACCAACAAGATCAGCAGCAACCTAAAAATAACAAGAAATTAAAATCCCCAGAAGACAACAGCCTGAATTTTTCACTTGCACCACCGCTCGACCGTAGGAAAAAAAAACCAAAAACAACACTCCTGGCGCGTAAGAGCCCGCTCCTCGGCCCCCCCTCCGCTCCTTAACGCTGCCTGCAAATAATTTTAGCAGCGACCCCACCCACACAAAGTTTACAGTTTTCGGGAGCTGTTGCGCAAAGGGCATTCCCGGCCTCCCGGCGGGCCCCGCCGACCCCCGCTCGCCGCCCGGAGCCGTTTTCCCCGCCGGCCGCG